>PVKA01013543.1:0-54713 GCA_004027165.1 Ctenomys sociabilis | reverse complement strand
AACCAAGATGTCCATCACATGAGGAATGGTTGAAAAAGATGTGGTATTTCTATATAATGGAGTATTACTCAGCTATTAAGAATGATAAGTTTGAAGCATTTATACTGAAGTGGATGCCACTTGAACATATACTCATAAGTGAAATAAACCAGACACACATGTGTAAATATCGTATAGTTTCCCTAGTATAACAAGCGAAAAGCAGAAATACAAAAGGAAACGTACAACAAGTAAAATCAATTGAGTCAGATAAGGCAAAGTGAATGGCATATGCTGCAGGATACTAATCAGCTTTTCTTCTGGATGGTTAACAACCTAAGTTCACAGATCAAAATTGGAGAAATAGAAGAGCCACAAGGCCAGCCAACATTTTGGCCCTAGCCTTTCAAGGTCAGCAAAGACTCAGGACATAGGAGAACCTGTACTGCAACATCATGAGACTCAGTTGAGCTCCAAATTTTCTGAACAACGAGATTATGGAGCCATACTGATAATGATAATGACTAGCATGGGTATAACACTTCGTAAATTACCAAGTACTCTCAAATCTGTATTAATTTTCTCCTAGAAAACTATCATCAAAATTAAACACTACAGACTGTGTGTTTTAAACATCAGAAAGTTGTTTGCTCTTAACTCTAGAAGGCAGAGGTGCAACTGTAGGTGTTGGGGTCTTCTGAAACATTTTTCTTTGTATTATACATGGTTCTTTCTTGCTGTCTCCTCACCCCCAAATTTGTCTGTTTCTTAATCTCCTTTTCCTATAAGGCCACAGTCTACATGTATGACATCCTTTTTCTCAGTTTCCTCTTTAAAAATCGTATCTCCAAAGCCAGCCACCTTCTTGGCGTATCAGGAATGAAGAATTTCAGCATACAAATTTGTGAGTGGGGTTAAGACAAGGAGAAACAATCCATCTGCCCCAAGGTCCACAGTCTCATTTAGCCCCACAAGTATAGCTGGAGCCACTTTGCTCTGTTTTTAGGGTGAATTTCCTCAAATGACAACTGCTCTTCTGCACCTAACTTTGGGTGCACATCTAGACCTCTGCTGTCCAGATCTTATGTCCACTTATTTTGGAAAGGTTTTTTGTTCTTTAATGAGTGACTAAAACAATGCTTCAAATTTCTAAGATTTCAAGTGCCCGGCTAGCTCAGTCGGTAGAGCATGAGACTCTTAAATTTCTAAGATTTCTTAAAGAGTATATATTGCCGAGCTCTGATTTTCTTGTCAGCATAAGAAGAAATGAAAAAATTGCCTTTTTGATAATGTTGAGAAAACAAAGATGGGGGAAAAAAGATGAAGGAAGAGTGTTTTATTCATTAAAATTGTAAGGAACTGAACACATTTCTGCTGACATGAATGTCCAGGATGGCCGTCCCCAACCCAGAGCTTGTACCACTGAATGGATAGTCCCGGTACAATGCACCATCGGTGTTCAGAGCTACCTAGCAGCAAGACATAGGAATTAGGGCCCCGTTGTGAATGTGTTAAAGATGTATCTACCAGACACTTCAGTTGGACAAATGCCAGCCCTCTCTAGTTGCTAAATGAGATGATTACTTGTATATCAGCTTTTCTGGCCCAGAACCTTTCAAAAGAAGACAGCAGAGATCTTGATCCCAGGTCAAAGTGAGAACACTGAGCACACCAGTATGATGGAGAACCCTCTCAGAGCCTTACAAAGTTCACTTGTTACCCCCTTAGTCAAATGAGTAGAAAATCCTCAGAGGATGCTCTGTATCTCAGGACTCACTCACCTTTGTTCAGCTCTTATAAATCACCCCTGATCTACATCCAGGATAAGTCAAAGCTTACAAACCTGCACATTTCGGCAAGGAAGCTAAGCTGAAGATAGATGATGTAATGGGTGCAATGCTGACTGTGAGTTGGACAGATGCTGGTCCAAGCGTGGGCTACCCTGCTTCAGGAGGAGGCCATTCTCTCTATCCTCGTCTCACCCATGTGATGAACATAGGGCAGGAGTGCAAAGGCATGATCTTCAGGCGTCTCCTCTGTAATCAAGTTATTGCCCTCCTCTTTACGCGAAGCAAAACCTGAACCTTGTGATTGGGAAGGAGAATTCTAAAATATTTTTAGAGGCCAAGAGCTGCTAATTCTGTCCTTGCAAGGCACAGGCTTTTTTCTCTCCTCCCTTTTTTCTCTCATGTCCTCAGATTTTAACAGAAATCAACATAAAAGGGCCGGCAAGATAGCTCATAAAATAAGCACTTGCCTAGCAAGCGCAAAGACCTGAGTTCAATCCCCAGTTCTGCAAAAAGAAAACAGAAAGAAAGAAAGGAAATCAACATAGAAATGCCATTCATGTATGGAAATAAATTCAAATAGCCATTTAAAATTCTGTACTATTTTTAATCTCATGCTATGTATTCTTTTCAGAGATATTTCTCTAAAATTCACTCTGTCTACATCTTGTATCTTTCACATTTCAATATTTATCTATAATTTTTAATACACTATATAATTACAGTTTCTAATGAGAAAAATAGATAAATAAAAGTTCTGTAAGTCTCATAACCATCTTTTTGTACTAGTGAGTTTGTACTACTGAGTACTTTTTTCCTTTTTCTACGCCATTTTTCCAAAGAGCATTTCCCAGAGATCTTTGTAATCATGTTTGCTTTCAGAACTTGGTTGCAGAAATCTGCAGTGACAAAAGGAAAAGTGTTTAAGATTTGAAATTAAGGAATTGGTGCCATTCTCAAGCAGATCAATATTTAAATACCTAGCAGCAAGACATAGATTAGGGCCCCATTGCGAATGTGTTAAAGGCTTTACTCAAATATGTACGTGATCTTTTGTTGCTGAAAGCTTTTCTTTCTTTTCCTTTCTAATCTATGAATGAACTTTATTTTTTTTCTCTTGCCAAAAGAATTTAGGATTTAGTTATTGTCAAAATTTTTCTAGGTTAATAATAATTAGCCTAGAAAATGACCACAACACAAAAGAATCTTACAATACTCTAAAAGCAGATGAAGAGTTTGAGGCAGTTACGGGAAAGGGGACGTTTTTTTCAAGAGTCCTTGATTTCCCCCTAGTTTAAGTGAATCAGGCTGTGAAAATGCCTATTAACATATTTTTTCCTGAATCTGTGCTGCATTTGTGTGGCTGAGCCCAGGGATCTCACACTCTTCCTCTTGTGTCTCTTAAAGGCTGTTCACATTCTTTCCCCCGGGGTTGAGCAGTAACATAGATAGACAGATCAGGCTAAGCAAGTAGAGCTTGCAAAGAGCAGAGCAGATTTACAAATTTTGGTGTTGGCCTCTAGTGGCTCTTAGCAAATACCTGGCTGGGTTGCTGTAAAGCCATCTGAGCCAATTGCCCTAAATAAGTTAAAAGATGACACCAATAGATTTTTAAGCAGAAATGATTTCATTTTCCCCCTGCCAGTTGTATAATTAGCTAGTTCATGGACTGCTCTACCTTCCCACAAAAGGCTGAGTCAGAGTCCTTGATGGCATCAGAAGCCATTTGCTTAAAATCGGGAAGAAAGCAACTCTGAGCTCCTTTCCTTCCAGGACCCTGTCCAATCCAGTGTCTCTATCCAAGTGGAGTAGTTGAGTCCATCAAAATACAGTGATTGAATACAATTTTATTTCAGATGTGAATTCATTAATTTAGCAAAGAATTTGTACTCTATGGTATTATAGTTTCCTAAATGAACATGTAACCCTAAAATGGGAAAATGTGTCATTGGTCTGAATTAAATCATAGCCTCTTCTTCTAACTACATAGTCTCATAAGATACCAACCCACTGATACTTAAAACTAAAAAGATCTGTTAAATAAATATTCACCATTTCCCAGCTATTTTAAAACCACCTACTTTTATTATCCTAAGTGCATGTGGCATCAAGTAAAAAGGTTATAGTTATGCACATCAAATTTATAATGTTTTTACATTTTCATAATTTTGGCAGGCTAATCCAGATTGATATATTAGCCTGGCTTCAGAGAAGAATCTTGAAATCTCATATTCATGAAACGTTTTTACCCTTTTCTCTTCCAAATTGTAATATATTTTGGTTTGTCCTAAAATGTAAACAACTGAGAAAGAAAGAAGAGAGAAACAGAGAGAGAGAGAGAGAGAGAGGATTGAACCTTTCTCTTTTTTGTCTTCTAGAGCTGCTTCCTCAAAAAAATTAGAAATTTTGTTGTGCTTAGTGTTGATTCTGAAAGACATTGGCATTCCAGTCTCTTAGGAATTTTCTTACCCACAAAGACTTTCCAGTCTTCCTTCCTTACATTCAGCGGGCACACTGCATTTTTCTTCGCACTTCATTCTGAGATTTTCCATTTTGTCCAAACATAATGGAGCCTAGGAAGTGTGAACCAGACAGGCTAACGTCACGTGCCTTGGGGAAGGCTAAGCCTGCAGCCCCCACAAGGGGGGCAGGATCATCCTCTGTTGTGCTTCTGTTTCTGCATCGTGAATGGAGAAGGTCCATGCTGCTGTTCTTTCCAGAACATCCTGCGATCGGTCATGAAAAGGTGAGCCCTTCCTAAGCTATTTATCAAGCATTTTTTTCTTACTCTTTCCTATTGATTACAGGCTAATGGGTTTTGTAGTAGCATACTTATGCATGCACATAACATACATGGATAATTTTCACCCCCAAAAACCTTCCCCAAAATTCTCTCACCTCATTTTACCTGTTTTGGGGGGAGGTTCAGTGTTTATATTTTTTTCACTGTCCTTTACACATCCCAGAGTAATGGATCAAAGCACCAAAGATCTCAGAATAATGGATGTGTTCTGAATAAATAAATACATAAGTCATTATGTGTGTCAAGATACACTCAGAACACCCTGAAAGGTTCATTAGCAGCTTTCCTGTTCCCCTTTTTTTTCTCCAGACATGTAACCAAGTTCTGTAAATGTGTTTCAATTCAAAGCCCTGATGCGGAATGGCAGAGGGTGTTACGGGCTGTGTCAAAACGATGGGAATTCCACTTGTGTCTGCTGGATGTAGTAATGGTCATGACTTTCTCCCAGCTACTGGCCAAGACCAGAAAAATGTCTATAGAGGATTTTGAGCTTCTAGAAAAATAGCCCCAAGTAAATTCACTTGGCATCAGGATTCCTCACCCTGCACCTCTACAGCTTGCTCCTAAGCCTCGTGTGAATCCATTCCAAAGAGCAGCAGGTTGTCTTTAAGTACCAGATAGAGTACTGCAGTGAGCCTCTGTCCATATGCACAATGCATGAGTTTATTCTCCTCTACAATTGCACGGGTAAGGAAATTCCAAATGCACAATGCATGAGTTTATTCTCCTCTACAATTGCACGGGTAAGGAAATTCCAAGAGCAAGCTACTTCAACCTCAGATTAAGAAAATTCAAATTATTTAAAGCTTCTAAATGGGAGCATAGATTCTCATTTCTCCACAACTTTCCTCACACTGTTCACTGACAATTTAATTTTTATATATTTATTAGTCTCATAGGTGAAAGATAGAAGCTCATTTTAACTTTCACATCTGTAATTCTAACTTAAGATGGATATTTTCTCACTTTTTTTTTTTTTTTTTTTTTTTGTCTTTTTTGAGACAGGGTCTCACTGTGCAGTTCAGGCTGGCCTTAAGCTCACTTTGTAGCTCAGGCTGGTCTCGAACTCACAACAATCCTCCTGCCTCAGCCTCCCTACTGCTTGGATTACAGGCATGTGCCACCACGCCCGGCTCTTTTCTCACATTTTAGCAGATATTCATTAACTTACTTATACCCCATTCTAAATTTTCTACTGAGCATTTAGATTTTTTGCTCATTGGTTTATAAGTCTCTCAATAGATTGCAAACCTTAGAGCCACATGTTTATTAAAAAAAAAAAAAAAAAAAAAACGAGAAAGCAACTCTGACTTACTTTGATCATGAGGGCTATTTATAAATTTGAAAGTGTTCGGCAAGTCTCCTTTTATCCATTTATGCTTCTATGGCTTCAGTTACCCACAGTCAACCACAGTTCAAAAATATTACATGGATAATGTCTGAAAGTATTATCATCACACACCTTCTATGATACCAAAACATCATGAAAACAGTTTGCAATGTATTAACTTATCAAATCCATCTTGTCAAGGTATCTTAAAGCTGTCTCATTGATATTTGTACTTCAATAAAACAAAAATTAAAAAAAATATTACATGGAAATTTCCAGAAATTAGCAATTCATAAGTTTTAATTTGCCATTTTGAGTAGCATGATAGGACTGGGGAGATAGTTCAGCTGTCTAAGCTCCTGCCTAGCAAACTCAGGGACCCAGCTTTGATGTGCCACTGTGCCAGGCACTGACCCAACACTAGGGAAACTGAGGCAGAAGGTCACTCTGAGTCCAAGCTGTGTAATAAGACTCTGTACCAAATACATAAACAAATACATAATTTTAAAAAAATTTAATTGAATAGCTTGATAAAGTCTTGTGCCACCCTTTCCTCCCTGCAGGCCTGAGCACCAGCCGTCTGCCTAGCACATCCACTCTGCATGCTGCTAACTCCCTGGGTTGTCAGCATCGCACGCTAGTATCCAAGTAGCCCTCGCTTTACTTAAATGTAGCCCCAACATGCAAATCTAATAATGGTAGCAACTCAGATGTGCCACAGAAGATGGGAAATGTTCCCTTTATGTGAGAAGATGAAGATTTTCAATTAAATGATAAAAGAAAAGAACCTGGGCACGTACAATATAATACAATTTCTTGAGAAAGAGAAAGATCACAGCCACACAAATTTTGCTATACTACACTGAGACAATTGTTCTATTTCAGTATTGGTTACTGTGACTATTAGTTAGTAACATCTTTCACTGTACCTTTCATATGCCTTTATGTGTAGGAAAAACAGTGTAGGGTTTGATGCTACTGGTGGTTTTAGGAATCTATAGGGCACTTGGAACCAGAGAGCTCAAGAATAAGGTGGGGATACTGTAGTAACGAAAATGGACACAAAAAACCCATCACTAGGCTTTGAAGGGGCTTCTATATTCATTAATTGAGGGATGGATAATGAAAATATGGCATGTATACACAGTGGAGCACCACTGTTTCATAAAGAAGGATATACTTGAGTCATGTGTAGGAGAATAGATGCATCTAGGGACCAGAAACAGAGGGGAGAGGAAGCGTAAATTTAAAAGAGCCATATGTATTATATGTATATACCAGCTTACTCTGGTGAATGTGACCATTATGAGCTGCAGATATCTACTAATAAAAAATAATAAAAGAAAAAAGGGGAAAAAACTCCCAAACATGAATAGTGCGGCTTTGGTTATGTATTACTTCAGTTATTAGTATAATTATTATTGAGATAATCTAATCTCTGTTGCTATGTATAAAGCAAAACCCGGGGAAGTCCAAAAAGCATCATCTCTGCCCACAGAAAATAGAGTAAGGGCCATGAAACACGTGTACTTGGAGTGCTGAACAAACCCATGGAATTAATAATGGAAGCCATTCCACTCCATCTCCAAGTGCTGCACCTATTCATGGCTTGCATTTCTTTGTCCTCTTCTGACGGACACAAGAAACAGAAGAAATTAAAAAAAAAAAAAAAAAGGTGAGTGAGCTTATTGCAAAAGTGCATGTGCCCAAGTGGCTAGGAAATCAAAGAGTGAAATACAGAGTAAAACATAGTCAATGCACAGCATTAAAGAGATGTAGTGAACGCATCAGGAAAAAGTAACTCCTTAACATCAATGGACAAATCCTAAAAAGATGGTACAGAGTGTAGGTGTTCTGAGGATTTATGAAAAAGGGCATCTCTTCCATTAAGATGAGGTTTGCACTGCACTTCAAAGTATGCTTTGACTTAGAAATGCGGGGAGATGGCGGTGGCATGGGTGAGCGACGGTGCACCTGAGTGAGTGGCGGCTCCTTTGAGGAGGATGCATGAGGATCTGAGGAAGGGTGTCACATCCCCAGGCTGAGTGGGTCAAGAATGTCACCTACAAGAAAGCACATTTAAAAATCCAGAGAAACATTCAGAAGTACAAAGATGTGAAGCAACAGAGATACATAGTAACTATACAAAGATAAATAGATTTGAGCCTTACTTGGATGTTCACCTATGTAAAGGTGGATTGGGATGAAATTCCTGAAGGCATTGGTTGTATGATTTAGTTGAGAGTTTATAAGAGCAACTATTTTTTTAGAAAACATTGACAAAATAAGAATGTCTAGTATGATAATTTGCTCATGTGAGTAATGGATGAATACTGAAGAATATTGTTAGAAAATGAGATAGTATATTGATATTATCAATCAACTATCTTAAAGGAAAAGTGATTTATAATTTCTCCAAAGTATAATACGGGAAGCTACTATAGGACTAATGCCATGCAATGTCGTGTAACAAAAATTGAAATGACCCAAACTTACTCTGTGTGTACATTGGACATTCTGGTGTGGTGGGATTTTTCTAAATCTGTGATCCGGCTTTCGTCTCCTTCCATCCACTCATTTTGATGACGGCAAGCCTTTCTTTGTTAGATCTGAAATCCATACCAGTTTTCTTGCAGAGTTGCAAATTCCAAACATGCCCCAGTCATTGCACCTCATTTGTCATTCTGGGAATGGTTTTATTTACTCTTGTAATTTGGAGAGATGAGGTGATGGTAGAAAGGGCTCAGGATAATGGGAAGAAGGTGTTGGCTTCACAGAACAAGCAATTCTTTTCTCATTTCATTTCCTCTACATGGCAGTACGGCTTCATTAATTGATCAGCGTCCCCTGCCCATAAGATGTAGCACTCACTCGACAAGTATTAATTGAGCACATACAATGTGTCAGGCAAAGAGCCAAGCACTGGGAAATAGTGTTTGAAAAATAGAGCCAGCCCTTGCTCATAGGACACACAACCTGCTGGGACATGCATCAAAGTATTCATGCCCATACCGCACAAGAGGCTCTTTCCTTGAAAGTTTCCTCTGTGAACGACACACCCCCATTCTGTGCCATCTCACACGCTTCATGTATTCATCTGCTCGCATTCCTTAGTCCTCTTCTGATGGATGTTCGAGGACAGAAGGAATTGATTGAATACATGCTGGCAAACTTTCTGCCAAAGCCCATGTGGCCAACGGGATCACCAAAGACTGAAGCATGGAGCAAAACAGGGAGCCAATGCACAGCCTTAAACATTGGCAATGAAGGCATCAGCAAAGATTCTCTTTCATTCTGACTTCTCTTTCTTCGTTTTCTTTTTCTTTTTGATACAGGGTCTCCCTGTGTAGCTCCCACCCTACGCAGCTCCTCCTGATGCAGTTCTGACTCTTAGCGATCTATCTCAGCCTCCCTAGTGCTGGGATTACAAGCATGCACCACCACACCCCATTTCAGGGCCCACACAGCATGTGGTACCAAGGACTGAACTTGGGACCTTGCATTTGCCGGCCAGGTGATTATGCTGCCATATCTCTGCAGCCTCAGAGATTCACTTTCTAACTCAGGATAATAAATGCTAAACAGAGACCTAGATGAGGTGCTGACTCAGGCATGGCAAAGAGAGCACAGGAAGAAGACAACCAAGTCAGAAAGGAAGAAAATAGTAAAGTACAGCCATGGAAACCACATCCCGAACACTGGTAGCCAAGTACTTACCATCTTCACGCCAGGTCAAACCTTCAAGGACCACAGAGACAGACACTGACTGACCCTTACAGGGGAACAGAACACTTATTACAAAAAGTGAGTCATGCACGGGGACTACCTCACCCCCATTCCCTTGACAGCTTCGTTGCATGGATTTTATATCTGTGCTGATCTTCGTGCTCTCTTCCCTCAAGCTGTCTTCTCTCAAAGCATTCTGCTTTGAATGTTCATTCATGGAATATACATAGATGTTAGTTAAAATTATAGTGCATTTATTTTCTTCGCTTTCCATTTCTGTATTTGGTACAGGGTCTCATTACACAGCTCAAATTCATAGTGATCCTCCTGTTTCAGCCTTCCCAGCTCTGGGATTATAAGCATGCTCCACCATGCCCAGACTCAGTTGCTGGATCAGCACATCTAGAGGGTGGGGCCAGCAGGGCATTCGACCACAGATCGAACCCTCGTTCCTGAGCTTAACAAAGCAGGAGCTTAGTCCACTGAGCTATCTCATCAGCCCAACAATACATTTAAACATATTCTCAGAGATAATTCATGCACTTGTAACAAGAAGCAGCAGGTCCAGGCAGAAAGGTACAGGCCCAGGCAGAAAGGCAAAGCTAAGCCAACACAGAGGAGAAAGCACCACAGAGCGCTACAACCATGAGGCCGGTGCTTCCGAAGAGAAATGGGTACGTTAGGAAAAGTTTTCTTCCCTTTGATGTAGAATGTGATTTATTAAAAATTAAAATGGGAGTTAACTTTAAATAAATAAAATGCAGCCGGTAGGCTTCAGAAAGCTAACACCTTCTCCTCAGGGTCGTCGCTCTGATCCCTGGAAGCGCTTGGGAGTTCATCTGGGCCCAAGCCCGACTTTCCTTCATGGAAGAGAAAGCACACCATTTTTCTCTCTTGGCTTTGTTGATTTCCCCTCACTTCCTCCACACACTTTCTGCCAGCTGCTCCTGCATCTCCACCCACTCTACTGCTGCACACACTGAGCTCAGAGTCAAGAGCCAGTCCTTGCTCTCTGCCTTGTGCCAGCCCTGGGTACAAACCTCTCCTAAGCAGGTCTTTGATAAGAAAATCAAATGAAGGCCCAGACCTGCCTCAGCTCCCGCAGAGATCAGAGAACCTCATTGCAGTTAGCATATTTCTATTAGTGCGTGTGAGCAGTGCACAGTGATTACACTCCTTCTGGGGAGTTGGGGTCTCTACGTAACACATCCCAATTATTCTCACTTGCCTTTGTCCCCCCCTCAATCCCACTCCATCCCAGATCCCTTCCCATCTGCAAAGGGTCTATCACTCTGTTTCCTGTCATCTATCTTTCATTTTCTTCTTTAAATTATTTACTCTTTGGGTTTCCCATTTTTACCCAGACCTAGAGATGTGTTCCTCCACTCACGACACAGAGTATGTGCCTGGTGGGTAAACGAGTCTGTCTTGTCTTCTTCATGGTTCTTACTTGCTTCAAATTCCCTGAAAAGTCAAATACCAGGTCACTGGAGGTGCCCCAGAATTTGGTAATAAATTCTTTTTTAAAGTTATATATAATTGCCTTTAGGTAAAATAAAATAGAAGCCACAAATACAGTGTCTTGTACCATGAGGAAAAGCATTACAATTGTCCACATTTTCATTCTTAAAGTTGTAGGGAGTTCTTCTAAACTGATTGTATTTGAGATACACAGAACTACAACCACAGAAACTTTAATTCAAAAAGTTGTCATGGTTAAAAAGTTTTTCAGAATTTATTTTTCTTAACTTGCTATAACTTCTAGATTTCAAATTAATGGGACAAAACTGTACTTGTGTGTGAGGTAGGAGTTCACAAAATTATATGCAAAATCGTACCGTGTATATGTTTGTGCTCTGAGCAAGACTGAGCTGGAGAGCTCAGAACGGGTGGGGGCAGCAAGTAGAAGCCACGACTGCGGGGACCTCTGTGGTGAGAGACCTGGGGTGGCTGTGAGGAAGGAGGATGAGGCCCACCCACCCCCCGTGGAGATGCGGGCAGCTCCTGATGCCGCCTTTGTCGGATAGGATGACTTGGATTGAAAGGGGCTGTCAGCAGGAGAACCGAAGCGCACTGTAGCTTTGCGCTGGGACTTATTTTTTCCACTCTAATGTTTTATCAGATGTTTTGGGGGATTGTTTTTCTTTTCTTTTGCCATTTTCTTAGTCTTTGTCTCCATTACAATGCCCTAACACTCTAATTGGCTTTGTATGGGACAAACAGGAGGCATTGCTGCTGGCAGGATAGGATTTTCTGTCCTGTTGATTGATGGATTAATTTTTATTGAGCACAGTGTGTAACCAGCAAAATCAAAAATTCAAGATACAATTCCAGCTCTAAGAGTTTATGTTCGGATGAAAAGACAGACCACACACTCAAACCTTTCCATTTATTTTTGAATTCTATTCTTCTTTAAAAACAGGTCCTATATTCTATTCTATTTCTCTCTTTTAAGATGAATCTACATAAGCTAAAAGTAGATACTGAAACAATGGAACAGATAACTTAGGAACCAAAAACAGGACATTAAAAAACAAAGCACTGAATGGGCCAGACAGTTTAGCGTGGGCAATGGTTTTATCTGAGGAGTGTTAGTCACCATCTTGATTGAGCGAATATTCAATGCTGGATGTAAAAAGATTAAACATTTTCTGGACTCTTTTGGTTCTATCCTTGTGCAGTGTCAGATTAAACAAAGTCATATTCTTGGATTAGTTTGACCCTACACAGAAATCCTTCCACTAACACACAACTTACCACATATAGCTTAATTTCATGAAGGTTTAATGGTTTTTAAATGGTAATTGTTCCTCCAGGTCTGTGTTACTGTGATAGATGGTTCTATGGGCTCATTTTTTTCTCAATAAATCAGTACCCAAAGGCAGTCTCCCTTCTCTAATTATCCTCTTTTCTTTTGTCAAACACTGAAAGCTAAGTAAACATAATAGGTGTTTTCCCACTTGTGCAAAACTAATTTTAGTGCTCCAATGAAATAACTGTTTCGTTTCTGGAGCAGTGACAATATTTCTGAGCACCTAGTTACTCATCTGTAAAATGAAGATTATCAGAGATGCTATCTTTAAGATTCCTTCCAGCTCTGAACATGCACGCACACGCACACACGCAAGCACACGCACGCACGCATGCACGCACGCACATAGTTTCTGTCAGGGCTTTTTTTTTTTTTATCTCATTCTGTCTCTGCTTAGTTTTAATTCTGGCTGCTAGCACACGAAAGGAGCAAATAAATATATTTTAAATGAATAAATTATCTTCATCTCTAGCCACGTGGGTTTTGCTTTATGATGCCTCAAAGACTTAGAAGAATAGTTCACGTCTCAAATTCCTACCACTTTTGCATATTAATTCGTACATTATATTTAGAATTCGTGCCTTTACTGTTCGGTGAGGTTATAGCTAAAATACTGCCATTTATTTCTCCCTTTTCTCTCTGTAAATCCGTACTATTGCGTACATTTTCTTAAAAGGACTCAATTCAGAATAACAAAACAAAGAACACGAAGCAGAGCTTGGCCTGCTCAGAAAAGACAGGGTCCTGGCGCCCGGTGAGGCCTGCAAGAGTCCTGTGCGGCGACACGCAGCAGACCTGGCAGTACAGGGAGGGAACAAAGCTCCTCGCTCTCTAGGCTAAAAATGTTCAGCTGTCCCCCAGACACTGGGTCTGATCCAGAGAACTGGTCAGAAGGAACCAGATCGGGCCTCGTAGAAGGCAGTTGCTGGACAAGGTCGAGATAGCCTTTCACAAGGTCAGAAGTGCGGTATGTTTATAGTTCTGTAAAACTTACCTAGCCCATAGGTAACTAGACTCAGGAAGGGAAAGGGTGTGGGTATGGGGAGGACCGGGGGGAAGGGAGGTGCACCTGGCCGTGGGCCTCCTGCTGTAAACCTGAACCGTGCGGCGCTGGTGCATTTGACGGGCAACGCTTCCCTCTAGTGGCCAATGTGAAAGAACACAGGCTCCAATTGCATCCTCTAAAACAGAGCCATTTTTTATTTGGGATTCTGCGTTCAGCTTTATTATCTTCTTTTAAATATCAGGATGAAGACATAGACATTTCAGACATTTTATGCAAATTCATACCTTTTCTACAGACCATACTTATATGCAAAATCTTGTTTTTATTTTATTTATTTTTCTTTCTTTTTTGGCAGAACCTGGAATTGTCTTTTTCTTTTTTTTTTTTCTTTTTTTTTTTTGAGACAGGGTCTCACTATGCAGTTCAGGCTGGCCTCGAGCTCACTTTGTAGCTCAGGGTGGTCTCGAACTCACAACAATCCTCCTGCCTCAGCCTCCCGAGTGCTGGGATTACAGGCATGAGCCACCACACCCGGCTAGAACCTGGAATTGAACTCAGATCCCTGCACTTGCGAGGAAAGCATTTATTCTACTGAGCCATCTCCCCGGCCTCTGTAAAATCCATCAGACTTGCATTCGTAAGCACTGTATTGTCTTCCTAACGTAAGAAACTAAAAAATAAAGAAAATTTCAAAGATACCAATAGACATTGTGAAACGAAAAGAAACTGCTCAAAAGGAAAGAACAATTAGGATGAAGGAAAGGAGAAAAAAGAGAAAAAAGGATTGCTGAACTCAAGCACCTACAATATTTGAGCTGACATCAAGTATGAAAAGCCCCTTTAAAGGCTTCTCCAAATACAGCTTCTCTAACAGCAGTGGAACACCCATCTCTGACAAAAACTAAAAAAAAAAAAAAAAAAAAAAAAAAAAGGTGGGGGGATATAAATGACCATTTTTGTAGTGAAATATATATATAACTAGTCAAGTATTGGCCGTGACTCATCCACATGGATGACACAGACAAAGGATCTACAGAATAGGTACAGGACTACAAGATAAACCCTGAGGGGACTTCACTGACCTCAACAGAAACAAAAGCTACATCTTTTGGTATACAGGGCTTGATCTATCTCGGTCTTAACCATCCAGCAGATAAGTATAAAAATGAGGTATATAACTTGGGGCCATAATAGTAAGCTGAGCTGTAAATGGCTATGGTCGAGAACTTCTTTGAATAACTCACTATTGTTGTGGAATGCTGGACTGTGTTGGATTGTGTTGTCGAGTTCAAGCACCTAAGTTAGCTGAATGACAATGGAGTGCCCATCTCTGACAGGTGTAGACAAAGGAAGGGGTATAGAAAGGAAGAATCATGATGTGTGTGTATGGACAGTACAGTTGGGATAGATAACGCTGTGCTTCTACATAATTCTATGCGAGGAAAGATTTGCACTAATGGTGGTAGGACAGGATATTATGTTGGCTTCTAGTACTATGGACAACCACTAGGAAAATAACAAGGTAAAAGGTATTAATTATTGAATCTTTGATGTAATTCAGGTATAAAAAATAAGATACGCAAACAGTTACACTCTCTTAATTTACTGATAAGAGACATACGGTATAATAATGTATGTAAGCATAATATTATGTATGCACCTTCTATGATACCAAAACATTATGAAAACAGTTTGCAATGTATTAATTTATCAAATCCATCTTGTCAAGGTATCTTAAAACTGTCTCATTGATATTTGTACTTCAATAAAACAAAAAGAAAAAAGAAAAAAATAAATAAAATAAAAATTTTAAAAAGAAAGAAGGAAGGAGAAATATGCAAGATAGCTAAGATACTTGTATTACTGATTTCTGTAAGTTTATTGAAATGAAAAGTTAATGCATAACTCTTTGACCAATCTTACATGCCTGTATCTGGTAATCTGAACAACTACTTTGAAGATAATATGCAATATAATAGCCATGGTTAAGGCCCTATGGTCTTGTTTTGAAGTTTTGTATCATTTTTATTTTGTTTTTTTCTTATTCTTTATTTTCTTTAGGATAAAAAAGAAAAAAAAAAAAACAATAATGCCACAAAAGGAATACATATCACTCCTCTCTCTGCTCTCCCTTGCTTGCCTGTTTTCCTTTCAGTAGTGTCTCCTACTTTTGCATGCTTTGGGGCCCCTTTCCCGGGCTTGGAGTGAGTTGGGGTAATTGCCACTGACCCCACACCTTGAAGCAGCCACTGGAAAAACAGGAGGTGGACACTGGCTGTCACTCTTCCTCTGATGAGAAGTCTCTTTGCTTCACTTCTTCACCGCTTCTTTCTGATCAGTTAACCAAGCTCAAAAGTGCCGTGACACAGCACAGCACTGCTCCTCTTCCACCCTCTGTGGTGTCAGGCCCCTGCGGCTTCATGCAGCTCCTCACCCTTCATAGTCATCTCATTTACTCACTTACTATTTCTTCCCTTCACGATGTACGCTTCATAGCAGCAAGGACCTCGCCTATCCTTTTCACTGATCTTGCCTATCTTGTTCACTGATATATCTCCAAGCACCAGAAACATTTCTTGTGTTTGATACATAGTAGGCTCTAAATAAATATTTTGCAGGAGTAAATGAATGCCTTTGTGACAGTTAACTAATTGTATCAACACAATTAACAAATGTCAAACTTGTTTGGATCAGGATAGTTCTGGGAGTGGCTGAGGGGATTTACTAAAAAAAAAACAGAAGACCCATCCTGAATAGGCTTGAAAAGAATAAAAAAGGAAAGAAGCAAGCTTCTAGTGCAGAGCCTTCAACCTTCTACCATAGACCCTTTGACCTTCTGTCTCAGACTTGGCACAGCACACTACAGTAAGCTCCAGGCCTCTGAGCCCTCAGATCTCCTCACACCTAACTCCCTGGTTAGCCACTGAAGGTCAATCTTGTAAATTCTTATATATCTTGCATGTCTGTATCCTAGTAAGCTCTGACTGATACAATACCAGAAAAATGGGGTCCATTGCTATAACATTACCTGGCCATGCGATTCAGGAACCTTTGGGACTGGCTTGTGAAAAGAGTTTTGAAAGGTTTAGATACATTGAAGAAGCCAGCCTGAAATGCTATAAACTAGATTCTGGTCAGAGCTCAGAACACAAGAATGCTGATAGGAATCCCAGCCAGTAGAGACCAGGCTCAGGAGGGTTTAGGTAGGATCAAAGACTACACTGGCTGCTGTAGGCAGACTGTATGTGTTAAGCTTTGATAGAAAAGTTGTCTAGATTTTGCTCATGTCCAAAGACTTTGCATAAGACTGAAATTAAGGCTGTTGGAATAATTAATCTGGCAGAGGAAATTTCAAAGCAGTATACCATTGAAGTGGAATGGCTATTATTGGGGCTTTTAGCTAGATCTGTGTTGAAAAATCAAGAACAAAAGCCTCAACAGAATGGCTTTAAAAGTTTTGAGTTTAGCCAGAAAGAAATTTCCAGTAAAGTTATGGCCTACAAAAGTACAACAGAGGAAAAATTTATTGCATAAAACTAGCAATAAAAATCCAAGTCCAAGATTACAAGAGAAGAAATTGCCTGAGAACATCACGATAACCACAAGGACTCTGACCTCTGCAGCCTCCGAGTTGCCAAGGTGAAAGAATTTTCTTTGAGATCTCCAGAGCACTACAGTCCAGAATGGTGGTGACCCAGAAAATCTGCTTCTTCATAGTAGAGGTGGCCTGGGAAGAAGCAGAGCTCACTGTGAGGTCACGTGGGGCACTGCCCAGGTGTTGTTCATGAGAGGACTTGGTTAGTCTCCCCAAGACTGTGGTTACAAAAGGAACCAGCTTGACCCCTGCCCTCACTCTGACATCCAGTCTTGCTGGTATGATCTCTCCCTTCCACACGCTTCCGCTGCAATGCCATCTTCTGCTTGGCCCTAGCCTAAGGCGAACTCAGTGCATTCACCTGGACTTTCAGGCTCCAAAAGTATGAGCTTAAGTACATTTTATAGACTTACTGAGTTTCATGCATCTTGTTATAGTAACAAAAAAGACTAATAAATATGCATACTGAAAAAAAAGAGAGAATCTGGTTCTTGGGACTGTGTTCCGAGTGCTCGGTGATCCAGGCATTCAATTACTACAGCCAAAAGAGAAGAAAGCCTGGTTCCTGCTCTTGTTGGCATTATGTCTTGATATCATCCATATGGCACAGGTTTTATTTTTTATTTTATAAATATAGTTTTATTACTTGGAAATACATACAAAAAATTTAAACACAGCTAAAAAACAGTTATTAAGCAGAGGTCCTATTCAACCTGTTGTAATGAATTTATAAGTCAGTTATATCAGCATTAAACAACTTAAATCCTGAAACAACTTATCTTCAGGGTCTTTAAATACTGATTTTAAAAACTGGTAATTGCTTTGTTCTTTATACCTATTTAAATCTTTCCCCCCTCAATACAGATACTAATGTTTCAATTTGGTTTATGAGGTTTTATTTTTGAAAAATAGCAAAAGCGATTAATTATTTTGAAAACCAGAATGTGGCACAGGTTTTAGGTGAATGTAGAATGAAAGAGTTGTGGAGTGAGAAAGTCTCCCACCTGGATTTC
Source organism: Ctenomys sociabilis (assembly GCA_004027165.1). Taxonomy (NCBI): domain Eukaryota; kingdom Metazoa; phylum Chordata; class Mammalia; order Rodentia; family Ctenomyidae; genus Ctenomys; species Ctenomys sociabilis. Next base: position 36,662 of record PVKA01013543.1, on the reverse strand, counting down.
AGAAGAGCTGGGAGGCCCCAAGAAGGCCGTGTGTGAAGCTATGAGTGGAAATTGAAAGTGCAGAGGAGACCCTAGACGTTTTGAGAAGGCAGGAACACGGATTGTGTGAGGCCTCCTGCAAGGAGAAAGCAGAACCGGCCTAAGAGAGAAGCCACGGGAGCTACAAGAACCAGAAGGGCTGCAGGACAGAGCCTCCCACGCCCTGGGGTTCATATATCGCTGTGGGTTTCCCTGTATAATGGACATGAAACTATGAGACTTACTGTTTGCTTTGCTGGAGTTCGGACTTGCTTTGGATCTATTCTTTTCTATTCCATTTTTACCTTTTGGAATGGGAATGTTTATCTTGTGCCTTTGTATGTTAGAAATATTTAACTTTCTTTTCATTTGTACAGGGGTTTGCAGCTAAGAGCTTGCCCTACATCACAGAAGAGACTTTGGACTTGGACTTTTTAACAATGCTGAAACTGTTAGGACTTCAGTAACTCCCAGAGGTGGACTAAATGCCTGTTGGATCAAGGGATGTGCTTGAGTCTCTTGTGGGCCAGAGAAAAAATGTTACTGTTTGTGTCGAGATCTCCCCCCCAAAGCCCCATATGTTCATCAGTGGAGTTTCTCAGAGCTGACCAGATCTAGGGTGTGTGATGCTGGGATTAAGGGAGTGGGGCAGTACATTAATCCACTAATTGGAATTCACATAGCTAGGTGGCACCACCCAGGCTGGTAGCCCAGAAGGAACAAAAGCAAGGGGAGGCTGGCTGCTGTGACTGCTACTCCCTGCCTTCTGCTTGCCATGCCACGGACTGCTCCTCCTCAGCAGTGCTTTTCTGCATGCTCCCCTACCTTGGAATCTGCTAACTGTGGGTGGAAATCTCTGCAGAATGTGAAATAAAATAAACCGTTCCTCCTTTAACTTTGTTTTTTTTTTTTTGTTTTTTTTTTTGTTTTTTTTTTTTTTGTCTTTTTGAGACAGGGTCTCACTATGCAGTTCAGGCTGGCCTCGAGCTCACTTTGTAGCTCAGGCTGGTCTCGAACTCACAACAATCCTCCTGTCTCAGCCTCCCGAGTGCTGGGATTACAGGCATGCGCCACCACGCCCGGCTCCTCCTTTAACTTTGAATGGTGAGAATTTTGTCTCAGCAATGAGAAAAGTAACTAAGACAGAAGAAGTGTGTGTGTGTGTGTGTGTACGTGTGCGCGCACATGCGCACATGTATGTAATACCTTACAATTTCCAGCATTAGCAAATGGGTCACGGAGATATGGACAGAGTTTCACCAGGGATCCATAAGGTACAAAGTCATGCTCATGCATCAGCAGAGGTAGCAGACTGGGATTGTAAATTCCCTACACTATGTTTAATCTCATGTCTAAAAGTATGATTATAAATGTTTCTTCCTTCTATTCAGCAAAAGCTCCTATTGCATATAGAAACAGTCATCTAGAACAACAGAAACACACAGAAAAGAAGTGAAAAAGAAAAAAAGATAAATTCTCAATCTTGTTATAAATACATGTCAACTGATAGTTTTATTTAACTATATTGATAGAAGAAGAGGCAAACTTATGTATGCACACTACCACACCCGGAAGCTTTTTCTGTGCTACTTGGGGTAACACCGATAAGATATAATACCAGGAGTGACCTTAGCATCTGCCTCCGTTCTGCCATCTCCTTGGTTTAATCACAAGATGAGTTTCAGAGACCTTGATCCATGGCCTATTCAGAGTGGGATCTTTTGTTTCCTTTTTCCTTGTTTCCCCCATATAAAATACAATTTTAACACCACTTGAACATATTTTTTAAAAATTAAATTATTCTGGTTACAGCCACATTAGGGAGCCTCTGGCTTGCCTCCTAGGCCTCCTCTTCCATTCTGTGCTCCCCTTCAGATCTGATGTCATTATGAGAGCCATGCAATCTTTTTTTTTTTTTTAAATTTTTGTTTTATTGAAGTACAAATATCAATGAGACAGTTTTAAGATACCTTGACAAGATGGATTTGATAAATTAATACATTGCAAACTTTTCATAATGTTTTGGCATCATAGAAGGTGCATACATGATATTATACTTACAGACATTATTATACCGTGTGTCTCTTATCGTTAAATAGAGTGTAGCTGTTTGTGTATCTTATTTTTTATACCTGAATTACATCAAAGATTCAATAATTAATACCTTCTACCTTGTTATTTTCCTAGTGGTTGTCCATAGTACTAGAAGCCGACATAATATCCTGAACTACCACCATTAGTGCAAATCTTGCCTCTCATAGGATTATGTAGAAGCACAGCTGTACTGTCCATACACACACATCATGATTCTTCCTTTCTGTACCCTTTCCTTTATCTACACCTGTCAAACGTGGGCACTCCATTGTCACTCAACGAACTTAGGTGCTTGAACTTGACAACACAATCCAAGCCATGCAATCCTTAATGGAGCAGCAGGGCTGCTGGATACAGCCAGAAACCAAGTGACTTATCTATCCCATGCCCTTAGCAAGCCTACTATTTCAAATACTTTCCTAGCTTATGAACATCTTAATATTATAAATATTCTTCTCCCTTACTATTAGCTCTGAATAAAGAAAAATTTAAACAATCCAATGTGTGACTTCCTAAGCACTTGTCAGACTTGTGCTCAGTTGGTAAATACTTAGGCATTGTGTTCTTGTCTTGTGTTGGGCTGCACTAAATCGAGGGCATATTAATGAGGCAAAAAAGGCTCCTCCCATCACAGAAGTTAGAGACACTGATAAGTCAACGGGCAACAGCAGAACAATAGGTGGAATGGGATGACAGGGTAGATACTGAGGGTGTGGGGAAGAAGCCCCCTCTGCAGAGCATGTGGATCCTTTCTGGAGGTCGTGGCACAGGCAGAGATGGTGAAGCGCTTGGAGAGCAGCCTGTGACCATGAGGACTGCAGTACACACAGGGCTTGGGTGGGATAGAGTATGACTCACCTGAGGATCTGAAAAAGATCCTGTCCCTGTGGAGCTGTGGAGCATCCAGTGTGTGGAGCAGAACAGGGAGCAGAAGATGTGCAGAGAGGAGCCAAGTTCACATCGCAGAGCATCTTGTGGATCCCTGCGGAGTCTGAACCTTAGCTTGAGGATAGTGAAGAGCTGTGGCGAGACTGTAATTGGGGAAATGGTGTGATCGATTTAGCCGTAGTGTGGATTGCGGCAGCAAGACTGATCGAAGAGGTCAATAAGGAGGATGTTGCAGTCATGGAGATGAGGGCCAATGACAGGCTGAATTAGAAAATGCCTACGCCGTGGAGAAAGTGGGTGAATTGAAGAGATAACCAGGGGATGGGATCAACAAGACTTGCTTGATGGGACGTGGGAGATGCAGATGAGAGGAAGCAAGGGTGACGCCAGGATTCGGCCTGAGCCACCGGATGCTTGGTGGGGCCGTCAGCAAGCGAGGAATACTATGTAGGCAGAGAGCTGGTGGCATCTCTAACTCTATTGTGAGGCCACCTGTGGGGCAATTAAGTGAAAATAATCAGGTAAACGTGTGTGTTCAGATTTGGAGCTACGGAAGCTGAGGGCTAATTATAAAATTCGGGAATCCTGAGTGCACCTGACTGTACCTGGTAGGGAGTGCTTGAACACATGAATATGCATAAGAACAACAACTCATGAAACCAGTAAGCAAAAGAAGAGTCAGAGGGAGCAAGACAAACAAAGAGGAAAGTCTCCGTTATCCACATTAGGAAGCACATACTCAGTATCTTTGGACTATAATTCTTTATGAGACTCTTGGATCACTACCTATCCTGTAAGACACTGGTAGTCCGCTGTTCCAAAGTCTAATCCTTTGTTATCAAGGACTTTGCATAACAAATGGGCTGGAAATGTAGAAATATTATTTCATTCTAAACAAAGGAAAGTTCCCCAAGCTGAGTGTCTTCTATATTTTTATCTTTTTAATTTAATTTAATTTAATTTCATCATTATAAAACAAAGTGCTGTGAGTGTAACTTAGGCCAGAGGAACTGCGCAGACACGCTGATGGTCACCGTGCCACTGACAAGTCTCGCTTTATGGGATATCTTTTGTCTGTGACCCAGGAATCTATTTTCTTCTTCCAGCATCCAGAAGCTTTCAAATAAGCAAAATCTTAGATCCTCCACAGCATTGAGATTTAAAGATTAAATGCAGTTGTTCATTGAAAACACTTGACAATTATTCTGTTTTTTAAAAAGTATTTATTTATTTATTTATTTATTACAAGGTCTCACTATGCAGTTCAGACTTGTAGTGATCATCCTGTCTCTGCCTCCCAGTGCTGGAATTACAGGTGTGCACCACCGTGCCCAGTTTTGGGGCCTGCACAACATGCGGTACCAGGGATCAAACCCAGGTCCTTGTATTTACCAGATAGGCACTTAGACTGCTGAGCTATTTCCCTGGCCCTTGACGATTACTCTTGATGCTTGATAAGTACTCAAGAGATCATAAAAATATGAGTATTTATATCCAATATGTTCAACATAAATGAAAGTATGTGTGTGCCTGAAAGCCCACAAGCAGAAATGCAATCTTGTGGGTTAAGGCCTTCTATTTCAAGTGTATACTTCCATATAACTTATGTAAAAGTGTCCTCAGGACAGTGACTTTGCCACCAATACCCACGGTCGGTCAGTGTTCACTGATGATGGCACTCACTCACTTCAGGAGCTGGCAGAAGACAGCCTGGGAGGTACGCTAATCTGTCTCCTCTACTGCACTTAAAGGCAGATTTTGACCTGAGGTGTTTTCCAGGTAAACAGACCTGAGTAAAAGCCCAACACTGTATTATGAGCTCATGCCTATCTTGCTCAGTACTCCATTCCCAGCATCTAGCTCAGGGCATGGCCTGTAGGAGAGGCTTAAGAACCTTTGTTGGGTGAATGCCATCCCAGAACAAAGTTTGTCTTATTTACCGAGAAGCAGACTCCTGAATTCTTTGCAGTAACCTGGTCCTCAGATCCCCACCAAACTCAGCAACCACTCTACCTACTATAAAGAAACTCTGTCCAAAGTCTGAGAGAAACAAAAAAAAGGTAAAGTAACAAAACAAACTTTAGCCCACTTTGCTGTGTGCTAAAAGGCAGACTTGGCAGACAAAAAGGCTCAGAGCTACGTGATCCTCCTCAGGGTTTCACTTAATATTTTAATGAGCTGTGTAACTGACATCTGGACAGAGCATATGCCTTTGGTGGCTCTTGTTGCTAAGCAAAACTATATAAAAATCTTGTTGCCCTTTCTTCAAAAAACTTTAAAATGTAAATACACCCCAACTGCCACTTGGACTTGTACAGAGACAACATCTGCCATCCCTCCTCCATCGTTGGCAAGCCAGCTTGCCTCAGATTCCCCTCTCCCTCGCTCAGTTCCTGAGCTGGGACCCATACTGCAAAGATGGCCCCTAAGCTCACATCTGATTCCTCCAAGCCAGGACCTGTCCATAGAGGCACACAGTGCCATCCTCAGCTATTTCTCTCTATTCTGCCCAGCTTTGCTGCAACAACTTCTTTTAATAGCCCTCTGCTTTCCCTTCAGTTGGCTGAGCTTTCCTGTCCGATGTTTTCTCCCCTTGCTCCATGCTCTTCTTCTTATTCTCTTTTCTTCCCATTTTATGTTCCCTCTCTTTGGGAAGTGGTGGTTTTGGACACTCCAGGCTCATGAAAGGTAATTTTCAGAAGGCAGAGGAATCTGGTAACATTTTAAATTGGACAGAGGCAGCAGAGAACTGAACATTCTTAAGCAAGGTGACATTCATAATCCTTTCTTGCCAGCTCTTGAAGAAGTATGTTATAGTTGTCCCCATTGCCCAGTTGGGACAACAAAAGATTGAGAGCTTAAGAAACCAACCAAGGCCTAGAGAGTAAATCACAGGACTAGGTCTGGGTCCAGGCAGGATCTCTCCTCTCTTATCACCCATCTGGTGGTAAGCTCAAGTCTGAGGAAGGAATGAGTTACCACGGCAAGCAATGTAGGAGGAAGCAAGCTTGGGAAAACGCAGTGCACACAAGGGAAGTGACCAGGAAGCAAACGAACAAAGCAACTAGCAATTTTTTCCCATAATTTTATTGAGAAACAAATAGCAATGAGACTTTCGGATCAAATTAGTAGGACAGTTTCAATAGTTAATACATTGCATATTGTTTTCTTAGTGGTTAATTGTTGTACAAGATGCAGACATGATATTCTATTTACAAACACTATTAGAACAGATCCCTCTATTCAGTGAATTAAGAGAATGTAGCTGCATAACTATCTTAACTATTTTGAATATACAGATACAAAATGATCATTCATTTTTTGTTTAGTTTTGTTAATTAAATATTATAGGTGTGTGAATTCAGCAAAATATTCCCAAATAGTCCAGCAGTCCATAATAGTATTGGGTTTTCCATATGTGCATCTAACAAATTTAATAACCCAATTTATGACAGCTTTGGAGTAGAAAAATATGCAAGGCTAGTATATAGGAGATGGAGATGAAAGATCCATTTCTTGCTAGTGTGCTATGGAACCTCTCCAAGCCTCTATTTCTTCATACCTACATAGAGTTAGCACACGTTTCACAGCTCAGTAACAAGGATTTCTTTTTAATAACATACGAAAAGGCTTTGTAAACTGTGTTCTATGAAAATACCTTTCTCCCTCTTCTCTCCTTCTCTAACAGAAAGTAGACCTGAGAACAGGAACTTGGACAACAATTGGAGAAGACCTGGAGAAATGCCCAGCGGCAGCTGTCAGCCTAGGAGTTACTCTTCTCCAGTCTGAAGGGTGGGACATTTATGAAACCCCCTCCTATATCAGCAGCATAGAGAAAAGAAAGCTGCAGCAGAGGCATTTGTCAAGAGCTTTTCTACTACAGGAAAATCAAAACTTTAACCTCCAACATTTTATAGATTTTGTGAAATAAGAACAGAAATGATTTCACAAAGGAGAATCAGACTCTATCTTCAAAGCTGAACTCCAAGAAAATACAGAAGACCTGTGGGGTTGCTGATCGGATGGGCCGGTGTGGGTCAGAGGGCTCGCCTGAGCCATGGCCGGGAGCAGCAGCAGAGGCTGGGTAGATGAACAGTGCCTACCCCGGAAGAGCTCAATCCTAACTTGGACCAGCCCCACCAGCGCTGCTCAGCGTCAGTCATATGAACTCAGATTCTCATCTGAGCCACTTTCTATTTCCCAAAACTTTATTTTTTAATCTTTTATTTGTCTATTTATTTATTTGATACAGGGTCTTGTTACACAGCTCAAACACGTAGTGATCCTCCTGTCTCAGCCTCCCCAGAGCTGGGATTACAGGCGTGCAACACCATGCCTGGTTTTGGTGGCCAGCTCAGTTAGGGCCAGCAGCCATATGGTATTGGGTACCAAACCCAGGTCCTTGCACTTGCCAGGCAGGCATTTAAACCACTGAGCTATCTCCCCAGCTCAAGAGGACAGTATTTTAACCACCACTAAGACTTCTACTTGGATGACATTAAAGCTGAGTCGGAGACCTATTTTAACCTATATTGAGCAAGTGAGGCAGTGCTGCTGGCAGGAATTCCAACCTGGCACATTGTGAGGACTTCTCCTATCCTTAAAATTCTATTTTAGGTGCCACAGCTAAATCAATAACGAGGGCACAAAAGCTTGCTCCTCTCATGGAGTTTTCATTCTAGGACTCTGTTGTGCCAGAATGGGAAGTAAAAATGAACTTAATAATTTCCAGTAGATTGTTAAGAGACACCTAATAAGGCTCGGTAGGATTTGTTAACTTAATGATTGGATTAGTAAGCCTTTGGATCTCTTGAAAGACCACCACTCAGCAGGAAAGCAGTCAGGCCACCTGTTTTCAGTCAATGTCATTTAACACACTCATTCAGATCCACTCAATCATCCACTTACCTTAAGCATCCAATACATGGTAGACACTGCAGAAGGTACCATGGGTATTTAGACAAAGATATCCCAAACACCTAAGAATCTGCTTCGATTGACTCTGTTTAGTCCATTTTTTTCCAATGTGTTCATTTTTACATTCACTCCGAGTGTGTCTCCTACCAAGAGAGCCACAAAAGAGAGCCATAAAAGATGTGCAAAACTTATTTGGCTGCCAATCCAAAAGTAAAAAGAGAAATTTTTACCATACAGGTGACTCCCTGCTCAAATTCCCTGTTGGCCCCAGAATCTCTTACAGAGATGTTGATAGTCATCAGATGGAGCAGAGACAGGTCTCCCACACATGAGCAAACATGTTGTTTTATGTGTGACTCAGTGACCCACCTTCATAACATTCTAGAAGTTGACTTCTGTAAAGAATGGAAAATGTTAGGATTTCAAATAGTGAGCAGAGAAGGTAGGATTTGTCAGTTGTATAAAGTGTTGGGAGGGCAGAATGAGAGCTCAGTGATCTCAGCCCCAGTACCATATGCCATGCCAGCCCTGAACAGAGCCAGCTACCGAAACAGGGCATATGGTACACACCAATAATCAGAGCCTGAGGAAGATGAGACAAGAGGATCACTAGGAGTCTGGGATGTGTAGCGAGATTTTGCACTAAATAAATAAATAAATGATTAAAAAATAATAATCAAGTTTTGAGAAATAGATAGTAGCCCAAATGAGAAGCTGGAAAGATGTTAGGAAGGAAATTAACCTGAGAGGCTCAATAGGGAGCAAACACAGAACAAGAAAGGGCAGGGGTGTCTAGTTGAAAATTGTCATCACTCTTTTCACTGAGATGTAGTTTAACATGCAGGATAAATACAGATGACAAATGGGGACAGTGGCAAACACTTTATTATTGCTATACAGAAAAACCACACGATTCTCTGACTCTTTTGAGTTAGGTGATTATGACAGGAAGAAGGGATTGAAACCATGTTAAATTTTAGGAGAGAAGTCCTCTGGAGAAAAACATACCCATAAATCTAAGATATAAACTAGCTACCTTCTTAGACAATGTTTTTGAAAAATATTACAGCAAATCTGCTTCTTGTTGTTCAGATGTTTTGAAATGATTTTATGAGGTTTGATACAAGATCCTAACTACGTTCTCCCACACTTTAGCCCTCTATCCTTACCCACATGCATGCCCCTGTCCCAAAGATGAATGCAACCATTGCTATAGCATGTTGAGACAATTTATTGGTATCTTTGGCTCAGTGTTATTTATGAAGCTTAAGAGTTTTATGAATTTTTGAGATGTGCCTTAATGTTTTACTATTTCTTTGCTTCAAGTTGTAGAAATATTTTTTTAATTTATATATACAGTATTAAACTATGAGGTGCCCTCCTATCTCAGCAGCATAGAGAAAAAAGCTGCAGCAGAGGCATTTGTCAAGAGCTTTTCTACTACAGGAAAATCGAAACTTTAACCTCTAACATCTTACAGACTTTGTGAAATAAGAACAGAAATGATTTCACAAAGAAGCCCTAGACTGTATCCTCAAAACTAAACTCTAAGAAAATACAGAAACCCTATGGGGCCTTTCTCACTCCCCAGCCACCTTGACAGCTGCTCCTGGTTGAGGGCCATCCGCACCTAAGGCAGGAAGAGGGTGGCCACAAAGAAGACGAAAAAATCTCTGGAGTCCATCATCTCTAGGCTCCAACTTGTTATGGAAAGTGGAAAATACGTGCTGGAGTACAAGCAGCCGCTGAAGATGAAAAGACAGGGCAAAGCGAAATTGGTCATCCTAGCCAACAACGGCCCAGCCTTGAGGAAATCTGAGGTAGAGTACTATGCCATGTTGGCCAAAACTGGTGTCCACCACTACAGCGGCAATAATATCGAACTGGGCACAGCATGTGGAAAATACTACAGAGTACGCACGCTGGCAATCATTGATCCAGGTGGTTCTGATAGCATTAGAAGCTTGCAGAACAGACTGGTGAAAAATAATCCAAGCAGAATTTTTCATTAATAAAACCTGCCACAGCTTGGAAAAAAAAAAAAAAAAGAAAGAAAAGAAAACCTATGGGATTGCTAATCAAATGAACTGATATATGTTAAAGGGTGTGCCTGCAACATGGCCTGGGGTCGCAGCAGAGGCTGACTAGATAAATGCTTCTTGCTACAAATGAGAGTTGAAATGGGGCTGATATAATTTTGTATTCTATCACACTATTAGTAAGAATTTTGGTAAGTCTACAAAATGGTCTTTTTTGGGGGGTTGAATTGCTAAATCATCAAATGTGATGTAAACACTTCTTGAAGATTGAAATACATTATGACACTCAATTCAATAATCCAAAAGGGAACCTTAGCTCTATTTCATATACTGGTACAGCGACGTATCTCTGGATGGATCCTGGGTAGATGGGTCAGTTAAGAGTGTTGACTGCAGCAATCCCTCCAGAGAATCATCCCTGAAGCAGGCATTAATTAACAAAATTAACTCTGCTGTAAACATCTTATCTGGAAAAGTCGACTAATTTTTTTCCCCTAAAGGATGAAGCCTGGGAAAGAGAAAATGGACCATGAAGGTGAGACCTCTTTTATCTTCAGTGGTTAACAGCATGCCAAGTATCAAAGAAATGTTCCAAACCGTCCTCCATAACACATTTAGCCAGCATCTACCAAAACACCCCAAACCGAAACCACTTCGCTCCCAATTCTGTTCCTCAGTAGTTAACATTCGACCTTCACTCCAAATGGGTAGAAGAATGAACTGAGACAACTGTTCTAGGCTCAGACCACATCTGGTCTTTAAAATCTGAGGGACCCCTCATCTGCAAGACCAATGCTGGAGAGAGAAGCTGCTGTGTCCTTGGCTGCACTTGATCCTTTTCTGCTCCACTTGTTGCAGCATCTTCACTTTGAAAATGTACAAATCACCAGAATCCATCCCCTGAATCATAAAATGCCCAAATCAACGCATAATTCAAGGAGAAAGGTTGCTGTTTTTTCCCCATCACCATCTGGCTATGTGCAGAATTCACAGCTGTTAGAGTGAGCAAGGCACGAATCCTTTGATTAGGTCTAGGAGACAGAAAACTCCCATACAACAACTAACCTGGTATAGCATTTGGCAAATCCATCTTTGGACTAGGACTTCAAATACACACTTACTGGAGCTGGAGAGACGGCTCAGTGGGATAAGTGCTTCCCTGACAAGCACAAGGGCCTGAGTTCAATCCCCAGTTCTGCAAAAAAAAAAAAAAGAAAAAGAAAGAAAGAAAGAACCACTTACTGATTATCAAGCAGAAGGATTTGAGCATAAATCATTCTGGTGGCTATATGGCAAATATCCCAAAGATAAGATTTTATATTTATTCCACAAACCCTGATTGTGTTGAACAAAACTGCACAAGTGTCAATCAGTGGGTCTAAAAGGAAAAGCAGCCATCAGTTCAGATTCATTGTTTTCTTTACCTTTTGTGTTACCTTTCTCCTGAATTAACTATAAGACTTTTATGCTCAGGAAAGTCCATGAGCTGAAGTAGAAAAGCAAGAGCTAAAGGTATAGTCAGAGTCACTGTAAGATTTCAAGGAACAGCATCTACTCAAGGTAGGTCAGGTTTCCAACACTGGCACAACAGTATTTCCTGGGAAGCTCTGAGAAGGTGGTTTCCACTGTATGGTGTCCGTGTATCTGTGGTTTTAGGTGGTACGCATGTGTGCACACACACACACACACACACACACACACACTCATGCACCCACCCCTCAGCAGTCTCTGGTTTCTCCTCTCTACGTGCCTGTTGCTTTCCCAAGGGAGCGGACTCTTGGGGTGTACCAGCACCACAAGGACCATGCCTTTGGTTTAGTACAGTGAATGCTAACATTGGCTCAGCAAAACCTTTTAGAACTGTCTTTCATTGCAAATTATGGGGCAAAAATCCTCATTGCCTGGCAAATACACTGACTCTTCTTTGATCTTTTTAAGCCCACCAACTTCTAGATATGTGGCTCTGAGTGAGATTCTGAGAATTCCAGGTTCTTCCACAAAACAGAATACAACTTATGACTTCATCAGGCTGTTATAGGAGTTAAATTTATAGATGGCATAAGTCACAGTGCGTGGCATTCACCACGTTCATTTCTTCCTGAACAACAGCAAGGCTAGGCACCCTGTACGGACACAGGCACTTCCTCTATGAGGTCTTCCTTTCACTGATATCCACAGCTTGGTCCAACAAGCTTTTCTGCTTCATTCTTTCCTCAGTTTCCCAATAGCCATGTTCGCAACTCGTTGCTGCATATATAGGGGAAAGGAGTAGCTGACAGTCGCAGTGCCTCATTTCCCAATTTAAATGCTGCATAATAAGACAGGAAGAGTAACAACCAAGATGAACTTTCTGTTTTGAGTGCCTGTGGGTTTAATGTATATTTGCTGTCATTCTCCTGGCCGTGAAAAACAGGGACTGTACTAAGTAGGTTCATGGAAATCCCCACTATTCTTTCTTTGTTGAGGTGCATACCATATATTTTCACTGTGACTGGGTTAAACTGTGAATCCTTTGAAAGTAGACAAAGATTGAGCTTCCATTATTTTTCTTCAATTTTTGCTCTCTGACGCTCTCTTTCTGTGTCTTAGCGTCTTTGCTTTCTTCTTGGTAATACCTTAAGGCTGCCTCAGTCTTACCCTGCCCTATTTTGAGTTTCTGTCTTGTTGGCTTTTGCTCTGGGTGAGTAGAGAAAAGTTGTAGCTGATCAGATGTGCTACTGCAGGAGAGAACTAGAGAGCACACCGTGACCAATGAAGCATTGCACGTGCAAAGCTTCCTCATGTAAAGTCAAATCCTCTCTTGCTGTACCAGGACAGGGGGTGGAGAAGATCAGATCTGCTTCTTCCATGAAACATTCACAGTTATAAGAAAGTCTTTAAGAGAAAAAACTGTATAGAGGGGAAAAAAATATCCAGAGAAATCTCCTTTTGGATTCTCTGGACTCTGGAGAAATCTTTAGGTTCAGCTGGTCACTTTCTTTTGAGGTCAAATAGCTGCCTCTACATAGTACTGGCCATATCTGGCTGAGAAGAACTAACTTCTAAGCATAAAGCTGGGGCTGCTTTCTACTCTACAGATCTCCACTCCTGTCCCTGCAGGAATTCCTCCAAACCAGCACCTCTGATACAAGTGTGCAGGCCGCCTCTGCCATCCTCCTACTCTGTGACCACTTCCTTTCTCTCATCTCCTACAACCCCACAGTAAGCAAGAAGTAACCTTTTTAGGTTCCAACATAGTTTTTCAATGTAGTTGTTCAATATATAGGACAAATATCCTGGGAACAAGAAGGAGAGTAAGTAAAAGTGAAATCTGGTTTAAACTTAGGTCCGTGCAGCCATTTGGAGCCCTTCATTTACTGCTCCATCTCGTGGTGATTTCCTAGCTTCTCTTGCTTTTGGGCTTCCCTGTAAGATGACAGCTTAAACATGAATGAATGTGGTGTCCTTTAGCTCCCTGGTCGATAGAACCCTGCCATTTGTCCACCTGCTGGCAGTTGTTCTGCTAAGCTTCTGTTGCTTGTAGTGTATCTTTGATTTCTCTTTAAGCTTATCCAGAGCTCAGTGGAGTCTCCCGCTACCTTGGGGTCTCGCCCACACTATCGCCGGTGGTCTTGCGGAAGCCCCTGAGGAGGTCTACCAACAAATCCCACTGGTCCTCTCAACCAACACTGACCTTGGCTAAAATATGATTTTTGCTTTTTTGCCCATATTGCAGAAACCAACTCCCCCAGCCATGTACACTCACACATACAGGCACATGTGAGCCGTTGGCCTCAGTTAAACTTCTCACAGGCTTCTCAGAATTGTCAGCACCTCTGCTGGGCACACAGGTACCCTGGCATCTTGTGGGTATCCCGGGAGCTTGATGAAAGCCCTAGAAGAGTAACTCCAGGGTCTCTTTCTCCCACCTACCAGTGCCACCGTTTTACCCTGATGTGACTCCACAGTGTCTGACAGCAGCAAAGCAATCATTTAATCCCCTGGTCCTCTGCACCCCCTCTTAGCTATAGTCACTACTGTAGCTCTCTCTAGGAAATTTGAGCCTTGAAGTTTTAATAAGTGACCAAAATAAATACTAAACAGCTTTAAAAGGTATGGAGGGGGAGGGGGAGGGAGGAGCCTTAAAAATCATGGTGTGGCCGGGCGTGGTGGCGCATGCCTGTAATCCCAGCACTCGGGAGGCTGAGGCAGGAGGATTGTTGTGAGTTTGAGACCAGCCTGAGCTACAAAGCGAGCTTAAGGCCAGCCTGAACTGCATAGTGACCCTGTCTCAAAAAGACAAAAAAAAAAAAAAAAAAAAAAAAATCATGGTGTGTGGGCGGCAAGGTCACTGTAAGGAGATGGGGACAGCACTCACGGTAGTTTGCCATGACTGTGGGGAAATTAGAAAGGTCTGGAAAGAGAACGGAAGCATGCATTGTTTATATGCACAGATTCCCTAATCCATATGTATGGATTTCCATAAGTATTCCTTTTTTCCAGCTTAATTGTTATCTGTTTAGTGTCTCTTTGAGTCCTACTATCGTGCAGTCTCGCAGGCCACCTGAGCCAATGCAGAAATGAGCATTCCTGTAGGGGCGGCTGAAACCTCTCGCCACGCCCCATCGGCACCCTCACCCATTCCAGGCACGCTCAGAGCCCCACAGCCAGGCATGCGCGCTCATCAGCCTGGAGCTCAGCACTGCATGGTTGTTCTAGGTTGGACAGATCTAGAAGAGCACTGGTTATCTCTGTCCTGAGTAAGATCTTTATTAGGGCTACCAGATGTCTAATTACAAAAATTTAAGCCTCTTTCTGAAAAAAAAAAAAAATTGCAAAAACCTCAGATAAATTGATGTCCAGAGTGGGAAGAATTGTTTTTAAAACGCAAATTGTTTTAAAGTAACCAGATGTTCTCAAATATTTTCCAACTTCTATGACTGCACTTGTTTTAGTATCAAAGTAAAAGGATTCCAACTGCCATGGAAGATCTGAAAGGTTCCCTAAGGCTTTCCAGGGTCTCAATTTCCATTGCCTTCTCTCATCTAAAGTATTTGTTTCCACCAAATTTTTGGTACTATTAGTGCTCATCTTTATCAGAAATATTGTATTTATCTATCAAGATTCTCAATTCATGCAATGTTTTTTAAGGTAAGATATATTTCATAGGTTTATTCCAAAAGGGCTAGTCACCTTAAATCAAATGTGAAGCTAAAAATTGGTATTTTAGAAGAAAAAAATGGTGATAACTTTTTGGTGTAAGTTATATTCTCATAGAGAACTAAGATTTTTCTAAAGGCAGTCTGGAGTAGAACTTTTTATGTGATGTAATATAATTCACAGCCTCCTCTGGGAAGTAACTGGCATTGCTGGTAAAATGCCTGAGCACTTTTCTGATAGATCTAAATGAGATTAAGGACTTCTGGGAAGCCAGGGTTACCCACCCAGCTCACTGGCCAGCCTAATAACCTTTAACCAGACATTATTTTTTCTTTTATCCAGTTTAACAATGATTAACTATTCACTTTTCCCATACAATCCCTAACGGGAATCTTGAGTTGGCACACTTAAAAGTCTCACCGCTTGTGGCTGACTTGAAATAAAACTTTGACCCTGGCTACAATTTGTTTGTCTAACAAATTACTTAAATATTTAGGGGGGAAAATACTATAATGTTAGGGCCCAGGAAGATGGCTCAGTGGAATAAGCACTTCCCTGGCAAGTGCAAGGGCCTGAGTTCAATCCCCAGTTCCGCAAAAAAAAAAAAAAAAAAAAAAAAAACTGTAATGTTTTACTACTTTGTCTGGTTAAGATATGTGATTGAAAAGCATTATATGTACATACAAGGACCTTGGAATACATAGAAAAATGGGTTCCTTGAGAATTTTGAGCAGTTCGATTTGACTGTGCTTTGGATGGTGGACTTCAGACTCCTACCAGGGAATCACAGATTTTCCTTCAGGTCTTCCTATGAGAAGATTGTGCCTGGGGCATGGGATGAGAGGGCACAGCATCTCTTGATAAATGGAAATGGTGAGATATCATGATTCAATTGCTGTGTCAAATGCATCATAAAAATCCAGGGACTTTAATGTGTCTGGTTGACTTGCTAAGAAGAGGACTTCGCTTCTGTATTCTATAAAAATGCATTTATCTCAGTGGAAAGTAAAAGATAAATGCTTTGGAAACTAAAGAGATAAAAATTGAAAGACAATATAAGAAGATAGACTGTATATAAAATAAAAATTTTACAAAACTATCTTCAGCATGGCGGCAGAGTAATTTTGCTGACGTTATCTGGAAACTCCTGCCACCATGTAGGGAGCTGTGGGAGGGCTCAGATTGCAACGGAGCTGACCCCGCCTCTGTAGCCTTTCAGGTTGCTAAGTTGTGCAAATGGCTCCAAGTGGCTCTAAGAAGGACCTAAAGACCTCAGGGTAAGAGTGAGACCACAAAGAGCATTCCCAATCCTAAAGAAATAATTTTTAACATCTCACCCTATCTTAAAGAGTCATGTGAAAGTCTTGATGTGGAATTTGCATGGATATGCAAAATAGAATGGCATTCCAGACAGACAGCCCATATCATTTATTTATTTATTTACTTGTTTGTTTGTTTTTTGACATATTAGGACAGGGTCTACAGGGTCTCACTGCATAGACCAGACTCGTAGTGATCCTTCTGTTTGCAGCCTCCCAAGAGCTGGGATTACAGGTGTGTACCACCACGCCCAGTCCCAATCGCCCTCTCAGTGCACCCCAGGGATAGGGCTGGCATGGCTTGTGGTGCCAGGGATCGAACCAGGCGCGTTGGTCTGCTGAGCCATCTGGCTGGCCCGCACATAGTGCACATTAGCTCACGTGCTTTTGTTAGCCCTGAATCTATATCGACAGAGGACTCTCTGATTAAGAAAATGTGCTCTGATGGCAGTGGTAAATATTAACCATTTCACGGGGTTTTTAGAAAGATTAAAAGTTGTACCCATACAAAAGCACTCAGTGAAATATTCAGCAGATGTATGAAATGTTTAATATTTTCATTTCAATGTTGATACATTGTGTCAACTTAGAATAGGGATGTTTAGAAGTTTAACTAAGTGATTCATCAGGGCTCCGGGTCCTCAGCTCGTAAACATTTGGAGTTTGTGGAAGAGGACATGGAGGAGGTGTGGGTGGATAACTGGCTTAAAATACAAAGGAGGAAAAGAGGGCTAAGGAGATGGCTCAGTGGAATAAGCACTTCCCTGGCAAGCGCAAGGGCCCAAGTTCAATCCCTGGTTCTGCCAAAAAAAAACAAAAAGGAGGAAAAGAATCTTGCCCTCTTCCACTTTTGCTCTTGTTGCCCGCACTGTCCTTTGCCACCTCGAGCAGTTGTCCTGTGCCGTGCCGCCCTAGTCCCATCGGACTAGGGACTGAAAACTCCACAAACTGGGAGGTAAATAAAACTTTCCTTCCTTTTGGGCATCAGGTACTTTGTGACATCAAAGATAGAAAAGCAACTAAGACAAATATATTATGCGTAAGCATATTAAATTATTATTATTTAACATTAATATGACATAATTAACATTATTAATACTGTTTAAAATTCCCCTTTTTTTGAAAGACTCACATGTGACTGGGGCACAGTCTGTCACTGGAAAAAAAAACCTGATGCAACCAAAATCACTGTCACACAGTACGTTACCACCCATGACAGTGTTAATACACATTATTTTAGTGTCTGTTGAGTTTAAGTCTCAGCGAGCCACTGCCAAGTCTCCTGTGCAACCAAAGCAGGAAGCCTGGCTGGTGGACACCTGGGGCCGTGTGAAGGCCGGATGCTGGAGCCTCGCTTCTAGTGTGTCCGACTCGCAGACGTGTCGCACCGCAGGCTGGATGCCTCCCTACGTCCCTGTCACAAGGTTTTAAAAATGAGAGATTCCCAGCAAATGATATGTCCAATGCTAAAACCAGGGAAGTCACAGGCCAAGTAGGATAAGGCCATACTCACCAGACAAAGAACACCAAACTCTATAAACCAAAAGTGTAAAACACACTCGTCTCGGAGCCCCAGGAGGCTTGCTGCTCAGCCACAGTGCAGAACTCCATGGTTTCGTGGTGTGAGAACCTGGTGCGCCGCTCAGCTGAGGGAGAGAGGTCAGGAGCAGGTGGCAAACCACTTCTCACCATGTCAAGTGCATGGGGTCAGCTCTGGTGTTAATCTCTTTCTTGGCTTTAATAGTGCTCTTTCTGAGGCTCAGCATGTGTGTCCCAGCGCGGAGTGGTCGGTCACCGGCTCAGGTTTCCCTCACTGTGCAGATGTCTTTAGAAGCACCAGGCAGTCCCTATTATAGTTCCTTTAGAACAGCTGTGAAAGGATATTGTGTCACAATATAGAGGAAAATGTATCATCTCCAAGTCCCCTCTTTAGAGAAGTCTAAAAATGTTTCTACCTAGAATTAAAGAACAGTATGTACACAAGCTACTGGCATCCAGTGCTTTCCAGGCTGCCTCCTCTCTATGGCTTTGAGAACCTGTGTATAGGGATTAGAGTGCCCTATCTGACCCTTTCAGAGCTGGCGGATGTGGAGTCCTCTGACTCAGCTGCAGAAGCAATGTTGAATCACAGAGCTGCACAAGCTCACAGCTGGTGACTTCTGTAGCTCAGCTGAGCAACATCACAGCTTTCCATCTGGAAACTATTTCACACTGCAAAAAGCAGAAGATCCTATTTTCAAATTCTATAAAAGTGAAGTGTGTGTGTGTGTGTGTGTGTGTGTATGTGTGTTCACACATGTGTGTTGGGACAGCAGTGGGGAGAGGCATATATATGGGAGGAAGTTGATTTGCACTTTGATGTCACCTGGTGAAAGAAATGTAATCAAACACAGCATCAAAGAAAACTGGAGTTTTGTCATAAATTTGGCTACTACAGAAGAAATTTTTCTGCTACAGTGCTGGAGGCTGAGGTCTTTGGGAGAACACTACATGTCAGAGACGCAGGGAGGCCCTAAGGCTATAAGGAAATTTTATTTATAATGTTATTTGACTGTTTAAAAAATAGTAATGTGGAAAAAAATGGTTTGCAGGTTTCCATGCGATTTCATTGAAGTGCTCCTTGGGTATTAGCCACTGAGCCCAGTATCCTCAATATAACCTCTCCAGATATTCAATCCACCTTGCCCTTCCTGCCCTGAACCAGTAGCTGACCTCTGCTCACACTAACTTCTCAGGTCCCTTTGTTTCTACTTTCTGGTGAGTTTGGCCAGTGATAGGTCCTGCAGAAAAAGAGTAGGAGATGTGAGGATACAAAGAAGAGACAAAGAGGACAGACTTACCCCCCACAAGAACAAGGGTTCGCAGTGGCTCCTTTTCTCTGGAAAAGACTATAGCTCCTACCATCTGTTTTATCCAACAGCTACATCTGTCTCTCTGGGTTCTGGAAGGTTTTCCTTCACTCTGCCTCTTCATGCCTATGCTGGTCAGCACGCTCTCCTGCTGCTAGCTCTAGGTACTTTATTAACCTTTGTTTATATTGGCCTTTGACCTTGTATCCATTCTTTCTTACCTGTCCTTGAATATCCTCCTCTTTTCTTAAGGTACCTTAACTTATGCCCTCAGGAAATTAAAGATAGTGCTCACACACAGAGCCAGCAGGGAAAGTAAAACAGCCAGTGATGAGCAAGAAAGAGACTTCAGAGAGGTTAACTATGAGTATAGTCTGGTAAGTGAGGGATTTCCAGAAAATGACAGATTGGCAAGCAGCAGAGAAAGAGTTTCTCTGAGATTTGGTTCCCAGACTCTGAAATACACCAATGTGCAGAAGAGAAGAAAAAGGGACTTGGGTTTCTGGAATCCAGGAAGGATCTAAGCCAAGACTTTAAACTCATCAGGAGATCAAAAGGAGAGACTTCGATAAAGAAGAAAGAAGTGGCATGTGGTGCTTTCTGTCTAAGCCCAGACTTACTGTGTGGGAGGGTGGCTCAAATCTGCAGATGCATGGTAATACTGAAGATACTGGTAACCTTGGCGTGCTCCACAGAGAACGGTATCAGTGGAACAGATCAATAGAGTGGAGCAGTGGATGCAGTAGACTGGTGAGTTATTCAAGTTCAGACATCTGCCAGGAGAGGGCAATTGGCCTGTAGCCATCTTGGAGCAGGGCCAACTGAGCTTAGAACTCAGAATAGCTGCAGCTCCATTTAGCACTTCCCTGTGTGAGGCTGAGGCTGCCGCATTCAAGTTGGCAGGAGATCAAGGAGCTGAGTTTAAGCAAGAGGTGCATGGGGCAATATAAGCTGAATGAGTTGGGTGTCAGCCGTATAGCTAGAAAACACCCTGAAGTTCAAGTAGAGCTAATAGTGCTGGCTCACTGGGATTATTACCTCTCTGTAAAGCTGTGGCTTGTTTGCTGTGATTGAATCAACTCAGATCTGCACTTTGTCTCGCCTATGTTGTCTACCATTGACAACAGAAACACACCTTAAAGTGGGTAAGTTTCTCTTTTTTTTTTATTTCTTTGTTTTTGTCTCTTATTTGTTTTTTCTTGTTTTTATGAGTGTGAAATGGTTCCTAGGTGTTTCTGTGTTGTTGTTCTGTTCTGCTCTTGTTTATTTTTCTTTCTTCTCTCTTTACCTACTATCTTCTGTACCAGTTTTCCAAAGTTCCTGTAGTCTTACTTTGTCCTCAAATATTGCTTGAAACCTCTTCCCTCTTCTACTTCTCTATTTCTCCCCTATCCCCTTTTAAATCTCATCCCCTGAGGATAAAAACATCATATAAAGGGCATATTCACTCACCATAAATACAGTTTATATTTCATTTTTCACTATTATAACTAAAACTCTAGTTCATATGGTTAAAACCAACACAGTTTGTCACTTTCTAGGCTGTGTTTGATGGTGTTGTTATTGCTGTTTGCACTACTTTAGTCAAGGTAACATAATTATTCTAATCAATTGGCCTTCCTCATATGCCAAAGAACAAGCAGCCAAGCCAAGAGTGCCGCAACTGCTCATTCCTAATAAGTTGAAGTCACAGGCATTTTCAGAAGAGTCAAAACCTTTGCTCAGGAACACCTAGATGACATCTTGAGGAATAATCATTTCCTAAGTTCTCTAAATACTAGCAATAAAACTGCTTACCATAAGTAATTTACAAACATTAACCTAGAAAAAAAAACTTAAACAAAATGAACAAGAGGTAACCCAAGGGCTTGGGATTTAGCTCAGTTCCATGGCAACTACCTGGCAAATGGAAAGTCCTTAGTTTAATTTCTGGCACCAAAAAAAGATATGATCCAGACTTCCAGTTCACCAAAGGGCAAACTCAAGAGGCAATGAGGTGAAGCAATTTGAAAACTACCTAACTGGACCCTCTGAAGAGGTAGCACTGGAAGTATCAAAGGAGAGGAACAAGCTCAAGAAAAAAAAAATCAAGTCAGAAATAATCTCTCAGATAACTATAGAGATAGTGGCCATAATGAAAGCTATGGTAGTGATTCTAAAACAAATACAGATAAAGAAATCAAGGACTTTAGAAAAAATGATGGGAACCATGATTATCCAACATAAGAAAAAAAATGAAATCCATAAAACAGATTCAAACAGATATCCAAGAAATTAAAAATTCCATTAAAAGTGTCCTCAGCAGAATAAGCTAAAGCAAAGACTGAATATTGGATATAGAAGACAGGATTGCAGTTATTGATCATGAAAAGAAAGATTTCCTAAAATTAGTACAAGACCATGAGAAATCAAGCAAGCAGTTGCTAGATGAGGCAAAGAAAAATAACATGAAATTGATATAATCAATGAAAAAGCAAAGGATAGCATGAACAACATAAAAATCCTGTTCACAGATGTCATAGTAGAAAACTTCCCAAGCAGGAAAAAAGTATTCAACAAACAAATAATGAGGCATATAGAATTCCAATTAATATGATCAAAAAGCAGTAAGGTCTAAAACGGTCAAGATTCATGAAACTGCACACAGAATAGAATGTTAAAAGCTATTGCAGAAAAGAAACACATCAACTGTAAAGAAAAGCTCATCAGAATCACAACAGACTTTTCAACACAAACCCTGTAGTCAAGGAGAGCTTTGAGTGAAGTATTTCAAGTCCTAAAAGAAACAATCTCCAAATTGTTGTACCCTACAAAACTATCTTCCAAAAATTGATAGAGAAATCAGATACTTATTAAGAGATAATAAGAACTACAACTGCATGAACCCCAACAGTATGAATCCAGCAGGCAAGGCAAACAGATAAATGGAGGACAGGTTAGAATCAACAACAGGAAAATAGCATAGCAAGGATAAATCAACACACATCAGTTATAACCATTAATGTTAATGATCTCAATTCACCAATCAAAAGAAATATACTGTCAGAATGGATCAAGAAGCAAGACGTACCTGGAATGGAGAACCAACATTGAGAAGATGACTACACTCCCAAAATTGTTATACAGATTTAATGCAGTCCGTATCAAAATACCACCAACATGCATCATAGATCTAGAGAAATAATTCCTAAAATTTATTTGGAACCAGAAAAAATCTAGAATAACAAAGGTCATCTTGGGCAACAGAGGCAAAGAAGGAGGCATTGCAATTCCTGACTTAAAATTATACTACAAAGCTACTGTGATAAAATCAGCATGGTATTGGCAAAAACAAAAAATAGACCTGAAGATCAATGGAATAGATTAGAAGACACAGATACTACTACAAATACACTCAGCCATTTTATCTTTGACAAAGGGGCCAAACATGTGCACTGGAAGAAAGATAGCCTCTTTAACAAATGGTGCTGGAAAAATTGGCTCCCTACATGCTGAAAACTAAAACTAGACCTGGGTCTATCACCATGAATTAACCTAAAGTTGAAATGGATTAATGATATAACTATTAGAACAGAAACACTAAATCTCCTGGAAGAAAAAATAGGTAAAAATGTTGAAGATATAGGGGGAGCTAAACATTTCATGAACAAAAATCAATTGCAAGGGAAATACTATAAAGAATTAACAACTTTGATCTCCTATTATTGAGAAGTTTCTTCATGTCAAAAGAAATTACCAACAGAGTGAAAAGACAACCCATAAATTGGGAAAAAAATCTTAACTAATAGTCACTCAGACAAAGGTCATCTATCTAAAATATATAAAAAGCTGAAAATCATTAAGGCCCCAAAGTTTAAAGACCTAATCCAAAAATGGGCATCTGAGATGAACACACACTTCTCAAAGGAAGAAATACAAAAAGCAAATAAATACATGAAAAAGTGCTCCACATCACTGGCTATTCAAGAAATGCAAATTAAAATAACACTGAGATACCATCTCACCCCAGAAAGAATGGCTGTCATAAACAAATCAACCAACAAATGCTGGAGAGGCTGCAGGGGAAAAAGGAGCCCTTCTCCACTGCTGCTGGCAATGTAGACTGGTGCAACCATTATGGAAAGCAGTGTGAAGGCCCCTCAAAAAATTAGGATTGGAAATCCCATTTAATCCAGGTATCCCTTTTCTGGAAATCTTCCTAAAAGAACTGAAAGCATCATATCATAGTGATATATGCATGCCCATGTCTATAGCAACACAATTTGTGATAGCCAAATCTTGGAAACAACCAAAATGCCCATCACCTGCGAAATCGATCAAACAGAAGTAATATTTTCATGTAATGAAGTATTTATTACTCAGCTATAAAGAAAACCAAACTCAAAGCCTTTGTATGTAAGTGAACGCAACTTGAGGCTATACTCATAAGTGAATTAAACCAGACCCACACGTGTAACTATCACATTGTCTCCCTAGTGTAAGAACTCAAAAGGAGAAATAAAAACTGAAAGATATAAGAAAGACAGTTAAATGGAAAGAAACAAAACTTAAGGATTAAACAATGAAGAGAATGAAAGGAGAAAAAGTTAGGTAATAAAATAGGGGAAAACCATACGTGTATATATACAAGATGGATAAGGCAATAGTCCTAAGAACTTCCATCAAGTTTTTGAAAATAGCAGTTAATGGGTAGAAATATCACCATGATTACCTCTCTATATGATATCAGTGAACTAAGCAGCTACATTCAGGGCAGCAATGTGTAATTCTAAAACCATGATTGAAATACCTGTCATTTTAGTCATCTAAATGTGTACAGTTTCTAATGTTATATCAATTAGTAATATACTCTCATTAAAGTAAATGGTTTTAAAATGTAATAAAAGAAAATGAGAGAGAACAATAATTTACAATAATGAAAGCATGTGGTAACGTTCAATCATATCTCCCATCCTACATGACTATATCTGGTAATTTGAGCAACATATTTGATGATTAAAAATAGATAATATATCAATCACTGTTAATCAGCTATTCTAGTTTTGAAAATCTGTAACATATGTATTGCTATATGTTACCTTGTTTCTGGCTTTGCTTTTGTTTTTCTTGTTCTTGTTTTTATTCTTCAAAATAAAGGAAAATTATTAAAAGGAAGCAAGATGTAACAATATTCTGCATACAAGAAACACATTTAATTCAAAAAGAAACTCATAGGCTGAAAGTCAGAAGATGAGAAACAGCAATCCATATGAAAAAGTCAGAAAAACAAAAACCAAGAGTAATTATTCTATTTGCAGACACAGAGGATTTCAAGCTAAGCATGATTAAGAAAGACAAAGAAGGTCACACATTCTTGTAATGCATATAGTCCACAAGGAAAGGGTAACAGTCATAAATATATATGCACCAAATACCAGGGCACCCAACTATATAAAACAAATATTAATGAACATAAAAAAAATTAAATAAGCACTGTTGTAGTGGGGGATATCAATACCCCACTATCACAAATATACAAATCAACTAGACAAAAAATCAATAAAATACCAGAATGGAACAAAACTTCAATAGACAGATTTCTACTCCACATTAGAATACACATTCTTCTCAGCTGCACATGGAACATTCTCCAAAACAGACCACGCACTACCTCATAGGATACGCTTAAGTAAATACGAAGGAATAGAAATCATCCCATGCACATTTTCAGACCACAGTACCAAGAAATTGCAAATCAATGGCAAAAGAAACTACAAATACCTATAGGGAGTAAAACAGGGAATAAAGAAAGACAAACTTTAGGGTATGAGGGAGGCTGGAAGAATTTTGTCTCTAGTAAATTGGATCAGCTATCCCTGCAGTCAACTCACTTTTTTTTCACCAGCAGGAAGTTTATGGAAATGTGTAGCATCTATTTCATGGAACAGTAAGTACAGAAAGTGGGTAGACAAGGGTTAAATTCACATGGAGCTAGATTTTCTACAAACTGAAATACTTGTATTTTGAGTTTTTTGGTGTTGGGGGGTTTTGTGCAGGGTTTCACTACATAGCTGAGACTCATAGTGCCTCTCTAGTGTGGGGTTACAGGTGTGCACCACCATGCCTGAACTCCGTCACTGGATCAGAGCCCCTGGGGTGGAGCCAGCATGTCATGCAGTGCCAGGGATTGAACCCGGCCCCTGCGCTTACAAGCAAGTGCTTAGTCCACTGAGCTGTATCGCTGGCCCTGAAATGCCTGTATTTTGGTAACTATGTCAGCAGATGCTATCTTGTCTCAGGAGTGCCAGGTTGTTAGCATTCTGCCCATAATGAGGGGGCACGAGGCCTCTCACACAACCCCCCCTGCTCTTGAGGCAAGGCCAAACCAACCTTGGGGCTGCAGGGGCTTGAGTCGCATAGTCAGACTCCCATAAATTCTCATGTATCCTAGTCCCCAACAAGGAAGCACAGGAACTCGCTTCCTAAACACGTGGAAATTAAATAACACCCTCCTAAACAACTAATGGGTCACAAATGAAATTAAAGAAGAAATTAATTTCTTCAAGTAAATGATAATGCCAATATAAGATACCAGAATTAATGGGACACAATGAAAGCAGTCCTATGAGGGAAATTTACAGCAGTGAATTCTCCTATCAGAAAGACAGAAAACTCAAATAAACTGACAAGTCACAAATGAAGGTGTTTCTGTTGGCATTAAAAGATTTTCATCCTCTTCCCTTTGAGGAAAAATAAAACACAGTAACAAAAACATGATTTTAGGCAAAGTCTTCACAAAAGAGAGCAGTATTACTTTTCTTTAAGAGTTTGCATGAGTAAAATTATACAAAGCCCAGCATTTCTTCAAATTTGACATATCTGAGAACATAGGAATCAAATTAATTTAAAAATTTTATAGCTTTTTTTATACCAGGGATTGAACTTAGGACCTTGTGCATGCCAGGCAGATGTTTGTGCCACGGAGATATATCCCCAGTGAATTTAAAAGTCAATCAAGCTAACACTTGAGAAATTAAGAAATTATAAATGTTTAAAAAGATAGTTATATCTAATCTAGTTTAAACATCACACAAATGTATACACGTATGAAAATACCACATAGTACCTCATAAATTTGTAAAATTGTATTTTTGAGTATCAGTTGAAAATAAATTTAATTTTAATGTAAAATAATTTTAGAAATTACACCACACCAGAAATGTGACCTGGTATTTTCTGTGTAGTGTGAATATGAGGAAACAAGACTGTGAGTTCACATTGTTTTTATGTATAGCATATCAGCAGATGACAGTGAGCAAAGAGAAGACCCCACAAAAGACCAAGTGCGAAGGAACAAGGAAACCATCACTGTGGGCTCGGGGTCCACCCATGTACCGCTGCTTAATCAGATCTTCCCAAGTTGTGGGTACTAGCCTGACCTTTGATTTCAGGTTATATACTTCATGGGTTTCCATAGTAACCACATTACCTCATTTTCAAGAAGTTATAAGAATGTCACAAACTTTTCAGAAGGTTTGCATTTCCCAGACACTATTAGCCGTCTGTCTATCATGGGCAATGTGGTTTAGTGCTTGCCTGATTTCCCAAGTTGCCCTAACTGTCTGCTCCTATTTCACGACCCTGGTCTTCTCTAGGTGGGTTTATAGTTAACTGCATGGGAGGGTGTGAGGGAGAAAGTCTAACACAGTGATGCTCCCTTAATGTGGAGTCTCTTTTGCCCCATCAATACAGCTTTCTTTTTTTAGTTACAAAATAGGCAATAAAAGATAGGATGGTGGTCAATAAAGCCAAAGTTGCAGGAACAGGTAATTGAAGAAGATAAAAAAAAGAAATACAACTTCTCCATTTCGGAAAGGTGTCCCCATAGGGCTGTTATGTGCAAAACATTAGTCCCAGCTTTGGAGACCCTAGGAAGGTGGTGGAATATTTAGGAAATCAAACCTAAGCAGAGGTCTTAGGTCATTGGGAATATGCCCCTCCTCTAGTTTTGCTTCTTGCCTGCTCAAAATGAGTAACTTCCCATCCCACACCCTCCGACAGTGGTGTATTGCCTTGACACAGGTCCAAAAGCAGCAATAAAGATAACTATGGAATATGGAGCAAAATGAAACCTTCCCCTTATCAATTGTCTTAAGTGTTTATCATAGTATCAGAAAACTAACTAATATGACAACATATTTAAGAAGCCATTTGTCATAGGTTCCTAAATGAAGCATGAATTTTAGTCACGATGGAAAAGGACAATGAGGACTGATGAGAGAGCAGTCTAAAAAGCCTCACTCTTCAAACAAAGGTAAATGTAATACTTTTATCCTTCTTTTGGGTCTGACATTGGTCATTACAGTTATACTATCATAAAGAGTTGGTAATTAATATAAAAATCTGGAAAGTTATCTTGATATTAATATGAAGACAACACTTCTACTGACCAAAAAGTAATGCATTTTTCTGCTCACATAACAGATCCTTCTTACTGCAGTTCTGTTTAATGTATTTCCATACTGTTTATTTGTTTATTCATCAAAGAGTAATTGGTTATAATGTTAAGAGCCCTGCATTTGATAAGAGACAATATGATTTTATCTCTGTCTTCAAAACTCTCACGACTTAATGGAGTTTGCTAATTGATCCAAACATGTAAAATGAAAATGTATTGTGATTAATTTTATCAGAAAACAATAGCATTAGGGCCAGGGAGATGACTCAGTGGAATAAGCACTTCCCTGGCAAGTACAAGGGCCTGAGTTCAATGCCCAGTCCCACCAAAAGAAAGAAAGAAAGAAAGAAAGAAAGAAAGAAAGAAAGAAAGAAAGAAAGAAAGAAAGAAAGAAAGAAAGCAAGCAAGCAAGCAAGCAAGCAAGCAATAGAATTAGTAATGTGGTAACCAGAATCTGTACCTACCTCTATCTACCTACGCACATGTCTATTTGTATCCATATAAAATTATGAAAACACATAGTACATTATTATCTCTGTGTGTACCCATAATTTCTCTGCCAGCTTCTCAAGAAAGGAGCTATGTGATGCTTTAATTTGAACCAAAAGAGCTAGCAAGTGGCTGGTTTTAATGAGGCCTACATAAATACTATACAAGTGATCTGAAAACTATAAAACATAGCACAAATACAGACAACTGCTGTTGTGTAACCAATGGGGATGGAAAACAGATAAATTAATTTAAAATAACCCAATCAAAAGATGAAAGAGTGTCGATCCTTTTTTAAAGGTCAGAACGTAAGTAGTATATTCACGTGGTCAGATTCAGGAAGTCACCATCACTCCCTGGCAAGCTCTGATGGTCAGATTTTAAATGATTGTTGTCTTTAATACGCAAATTCACTGCCAGGGAAATTGCAGTTTTTTATTATTGTGATAATTGTGTTATGACTTTTAAAATCTAAAGAAATCACCATATTCCAACATGCTTAATATTTCCACAGTGGAAATAAATGATAATACAAGCTTTACTGAGATTTTCCATTTGGCAAGTTCAGCATGCAAGGAGGTAGCAGCTGAGCTCCATCAATGAGAAACCAATTTGGGTTAAACTGATATGAAAATTAAACCACTGTAGTGTGTCAGAGCATGGTGAAGTACTTTAAACATCAGCCTTGGTGATTTATTGAACAGGAGGAAGTAACTTATTGGAAAGGAGAAAGCGAAGAAAAAGAGCAGCAAGAGAAGTTCATGATCAAAGAAGAAATGATCATGAAACCAACCAATTCTGCCCTTCAGCTTCTGCATTTGTATTTTATTACATTTAAAGGGAAACACAGAGGTTAGATTTATGTTTTTCTCTTTTTTCTGCATAGGGAAAACATTAGGAATAAGAAAGAGAAAGAGTGATGGTACAATATAAATGACAAAGGAGAGATCCGAATAAAATTAAAGAATTGGTAAAGAAGAGGAAAAGAAAAATGGAAACACAAGAATTCCTTAAAGACTGAAAAGAAGTAAGAACATTTTTCAGAAAGCAGCAATCAGAATTGGTCCCTTTGTTTATATTCACCCTTCAAGGGGGCCAGGGAGATGACTCAGTGGATTAAGTGCTTCCCTGGCAAGCGCAAGGGCCTGAGTTCAATCCCCAGTTCCACAAAAAAATATATTCACCCCTCAAATTTATAAAACAAATGTTTGGTGTGGCTTAATAGCCTTTCTTCTGCTCCTTTCAGCTCATCCTTCTACTTCTCTAACATGTTAAACAATGACCACCACCATGATCTCTCCTTCCTACTCTCCCTACTAGTATGTTAAATTTTCCTTAGACAAGAATTTAAAGATCTATGTATCTGGACGTGTGGACCAACTGCATTGGTATTATATTGTTCTAGAATAATAACATCCAATTCTCTGTGTTGAGTCAAATCAGCAAAAGTTGAATGTGTTCCAAATTGTCAACTACCACGCTATCCGAAGAGTTCTGAGATGAGTAGTGAGGCGCAGCCCACAGGCATCTAACACTGGGGTAAATGCACCTCCTGGTTTCGGACCAAGAATGAAATGAGTCGATATATCCAAGGGTAAGTACATAGCAGAAGCTCAGTAACTGAATTTTGAATAAAGGTTCCATTTAAAAGGATTTGCGCTTGAACTACTTTAACCACTGACGCATCAACTTAGACTTGGTTTAATCTGAGGATATGTGTATTTTAAGATTTCTTCTTGTAGTTTAATACCTTTAAGATACAAATTCCACAAAGTACTTCCGCCCCATTACAGATGCTCCAAGAAGCAGTAACAGGAACTCCCCCTAATGAAAATATGGCCCATGAGTTCTTGCTTTTCCAAAGGAAAACCTTCCCATTTACCCACTGTCTGGTATCAACCTTAAGATCTTTCATGTTCAAAAAAATGTATCATTCAAGTGTTTTTCCTTTCCTTCTCCTACCGTGGAGACAGTTCAGGTAGGGTCTTACCCACTCACCTATCTTCCTAGACTATTACTGAAAAAATAATTCACAGTCGCAATTTCTGCCAAGGAAAGGGTCAAAGACATGCTAAGCAATTTCATTTTGAAAGCTATTTTAGGACAAGAAATAAGGGGCTCAAAAAGAAAAGAAAAGAAATAAGGGACTCGTTTGCCGGTAACTCTAGCAAGGCTGAGGACTGTGACCGAGTCTCAGATCCTGCGCCCCTGCAGCCGTACTAGGGTCAATGCCTACAAGGAAAAACGTATAAGCCCTTGTTAGAAGAATATCTTACTTTCAGGCCACTGACTGCCAGCTCTCTGCTCTGGTTAATGTTATCCAGGGAATCCTTGCCTGACAGAGTATAATTTAGGATCTATTAAATATGATTACCTGGCCTTGAAAATGATGGATCTTGGACAGAATTATAGAGCCACTTTACAAAAGAAGTCTCTTTTACATCCTTTCTTGTGGCGCCTAAAATGAAGCCTGGGGAAATCCCTTAGAGGGGTGGTGGCATTTATAGGTTAGGTTTATGGAAAAGGAAATTGATATTCATGTTAAAAACTGTAAAAGTTGAGCAAGGTGAAGACAGTGAGCATGCAGACAGTGGTAACGTACGTCTGAAGGGTGAGTGGCATGTGGCCCAGCGGATTTGCTTTCTTTAACTATATGAACAGTGTGAAGGTGGACATTATTCCAAACAAGCTCTCCGGGTTTTTCATCCAAATTGTGGCCTCCAGTGACTACTTTTTTTTTTTTGTCTTTTTGAGACAGGGTCTCACTATGCAGTTCAGGCTGGCCTTAAGCTCACTTTGTAGCTCAGGCTGGTCTCAAACTCACAACAATCCTCCTGCCTCAGCCTCCTGAGTGCTGGGATTACAGGCATGCGCCACCATGCCCGGCTTCAGTGACTACTTTTTACAGTAAAATTCACAGTAATTTCCACTTCCGTCAGTGTTTAGAGCTGAAGTATCTCAGAGTTCATTGCTGGGTTTGTTTATAGAGTTGGCTCATGTATGAGTCTCTATTCAATTATACTTTGTTCCTGATGATAAAAGTAAAATACGGCCACAGAAAACAAGTGCAGAACACAGAAGTATTGCAAAGAAGAAATTAAAACCACTAATATTTCTGCCATCCAGGGTTACAGAATCAACATCTTGCTATATTACTAATCCTCTCTCTCTCTCTCTCTCTCTCTCTCATACACACACACACACACACACACACACACACACACACACACATACTGCTCCTGTACATATAGAAGGGGTGATCAAAATGGTGGGTTTAACTTTTTAAATTTATTACAGTAAAAATCATATTTCTATTGATCCCATTCAAAATGCTCTCCTTGTGTGCCGGGCATGGTGGCGCATGCCTGTAATCCCAGCACTCGGGAGGCTGAGGCAGGAGGATTGTTGTGAGTTCGAGACCAGCCTGAGCTACAAAGTGAGCTTAAAGCCAGCCTGAACTGCATAGCGAGACCCTGTCTCAAAAAGACAAAAAAAAAAAAAAAAAAAAAAAAAAAAAAAAAAAAAAAAAAAAAAATGCTCTCCTTTGAACATATTTATTTCATCATTCTTGGCTTTGCATGTTTTTCTGTAATAATTTTTAACTAAATTCACATTGAATCTTTCAACCACCCCTTGTGTATCTATATATCCCAGTGTTATTTTAATTAGTTAGAATAATATTAACTAAATAATATCTAAAGAGTATATATACATATACATATATAATTTTTATAAATTTTTGACTTAATATTATAGTATAAGCATAACCCTAATTGTTAATGCTTTCTCTTTTTTTAAGAGATAACTGTAATAAGTGCAAGGGCCTGAGTTCAATCCCTGGTTCCACCAAAAAAAAAAATGAGATAACTTTGACCCCAAAGGCTCCAGTTTCCAGGACTCAAAGTACTCTCCTGTCTCAGCCCTCAACATCCCACAGGCGCACCACCACACATGGTTTAATTACAATTCTATAATAAGATTTTTATTCTTTTTATATAGGCATATATATATATATATAATCACTTTTTAAAGTGATCAGCATTGAAAGAAATTTGAAGTTTGCTTATTCTTAAACCATTGCCAGATAATTCTTTGTACATACCCCTACTTGTTTCCTGAGAATGTATTTCCAGAAAAATCATCAAGTCCAAAAATTTACAAAAGATTAGGGCTTTTTACATGAAGCTGGATTGAAAATTTCCCTTATGGAAATTGTACATGGTAGCATTTCTTCACTGTATCTTTTGTTTTTCTCTCCAGGAAGTAGCAGCTGGGATTGAGATTATCACAATTGAGTGGCTGACAGTGAACTTGGTGTTAGGGATAATGTGGTGCCAGTATTTAAATTCTAAACAACCTCAAAATGCAAGGAAGCAAAAAATTAAAAAAATAAAAAAAAACACACAAGGAAGCTAGCAGGGAGAACTGCTGATTGGGGAACTGCTTTGTAATCAAAGAGAGTTCCCAGTTTACAAGGGGTTAAAAAATTGAATATGTAAAATGATGAAAATCGTATCATGTCTGCATCTTGTGCTATGAATAACTACTATAAAGGCAACAATAGGCAAAATATTAATTATTGTAACTGTCCCACTAACCTGTTTTGAAACTGCCTCGTTGCTACTTCTTTCTTAATAAAATTATTAAAAAATAAATAAAATTCTGAAAATAGTAAATTATATATTATTTGTATTTTACCACAATAAAAATGGAAATCAAAAAGAAAACCATGGGGCAGGGGAGATAGCTCAGAAGAATAAGTGCTTGCCTGGCAAGCACAGGGTCCTAAATTTAATCCCCGGTACCACAAAAAAACAAAAGAAAAAAAAAAGGAACCAAATCTAAAAGGCCTCCATTATTCATGTTAAAAGTAGCCCATTTACAAAAAAGAAAGAGGATTCCTAGATTGAATGAGTGAAGGTGTGCGTGTGGTACGATGGCCCCAACCCTGCCTAATATTTATATGATACTTTATGATTCACAAGTGATCTTGTGTCATTAACATAAAAATCCACACGCACCAGCAGGTTTTCCTCATTTGATGCTGAGTATAAAGTCAAATAACTTCCCGGGATGATAAAATTGGCAAAGAAGGGCCAGTGAGACAGCTTAGAGGACTAAGTACCTGCTTCGAAGCTCAGGGACAGGGTTCAACCTCCGTTACTGCACGCCACTCTATCCCCGTCCCAGGCCGTGCCGAGCCAGTGACCTAGTCCACGCACGCCTGTAATCCCAGTGCTGGGGAGGCTGAAAACAGGAGGATCACTATGAGTCCAAGCTGTGTAGAAAGACCCTCTACCAAATATTTTAAAAATGCAAAAAATATTGGCAAAGAACAGAAGCATGACATCATTAGAGGGCGCCAAATCCTCACCCCAGCTGTTCACCATGAAATATATTAGCAAATCAGAAGCAAGCCTGGGGAGCTAGGAAAACCAGGAGTTTTCATTTATCAAGTTAAATGTTTCTTTTCTTTTTTTTTTTTTTAGTGGAACCAGGGATTGAACTCAGGCCCTTGCACTTGCCAGGCAAGTGCTTATTCTACTGAGCCATCTCCCCAGCCCCTAGTCAAATATTTCTACATAAATTCAGGCCAAAATATTTGAATTACATCTAAAGAACACATGTAACCTAGGAAAACCAATTTTTGCAACAGTTTCAGAGTTTTGTGAAGTGTTGATCTTATTAATATCAATAATAATGTGTTCATGGTATCCTTTTATATTTTGCACAGATACTGACTTAATTTTTAGAATTTTCCCTCTAGAAAACTATTATAATCCTAAAGAGTGAACCAGGTGATGTAACCAGTTATTACCATGGTCACCTAAGCTTAAAAGCAGAGAGCTGAAGAGACGTCTAATACATTAATTCAGAGCCTGGAGCCACCCTTGCCACCACTCCTTATTCCGCTAAATGGGTGCAAAAAGTCGTATGTTTCAAAATTAAATATTAGAATAAAAGGTACATGTTTTAAATGCAGATTTTACTTTACTCTCAGGGTATTTATTTTTTTCCTAATCATGTTTTAGACATAAGATCTGATCAAAGATTTCAAAGTTAGTATTGGTTCTTATTTCTTTCACATATCATTTTGAGTTAAATAGATGCTTTTGCTGGGCGTGGTGGTGCATGCCTGTAACCCCAGCACTTGGGAGGCTGAGGCAGGAGGATTGTTGTGAGTTTGAGACCAGCCTAAGCTACAAAGTGAGCTTAAGGCCAGCCTGAACTGCATAGTGAGACCCTGTCTCAAAAAGACCAAAAAAAAATAGAATTTATACGATGATGAATTTCTGAGTCATTTCATCATCATCCAGCGATAATCTCTTACTGGAACCACTGAACAGTGTAATCTTATTTCATAGTTGATAGTAATGTTTTCTAGTCAACCAGGGGCCGGAGAGATGGCTCAGTAGAATAAGTGCTTGCCTGGCAAGCATAAGGGCTTGAGTTCAATCCCCGGTTCCACCAAAAAACAAAACAAACAAACAAAAAAAATTCACTCGCTTCCTCTAGCCAACCAATAGGTACTAGATTTTTTCAGAAATTGAATCAACATCAAAGTTTGCCATCGTCTAGGCTGTACCTTTTAAAAACACGAATTGAATTTTAAAGAAGGATTTCTATATTCCTCCAACTTTCTTTTGAAAGTTAATCATGGCAAGTAGTCTATTGTCTAGAATCTTGACTTTACCTACCAGAATTAATTGCTAGTAAATATTTCAGGTTATTTTTCATTTTTAAAATACTTCAATCAAATAAATCATAGGCCATACTTAGATGTTTCTTCTAGGTGACCTTATTTCCTTTTACAAAGGTTTATTCAGGATCTTTTCCAAATCATCAGATTTCTTTAACTTTGATGGGTGTGCCTCACAAGGACTTCAAACAGTGTCATTTTCAATGCTTTGCACTTTGCCCATCAAAGGCTGCAAACTTTTCTGTCTAGGGAGATAATGATATGAACAGAGTCATTTAAATATTGAGTACTTATAAAAATGAATTGTGCAGGACTATCCAACATTGGGATGCCATTTGTAAAATGGCAGGATAAAAACAGCAGATTGCAGCTTTGTGACTGTCATCTGTGTTATCTCAAAGGAATAAAAATACCAAACTCATCTTGAATCAGATAAGAAAGTCTAAAGAATTTAGAGATGAAAAATCTATTCATTTAACTGATAATTACAATTCACCATACTTGGACAGCAGAGATTAAAATAAAAATTTCTTTAAAACTTAGTTACAACTTTCCCACAGGCTCTTGATACACAATTTGCTTATTCCCTTTCCAAGATATTTTTGCAATGTGACACATCACCAGGGTTGGGGACTCTGCAGAGTCAGGAGCTGCTATGAAGCTAGCTGCCCTCTGTTGCAGGGTCCTCTTCAGCTCAAGGGTTTTCTGCAGAAACAGGAAAGTATGACAATATAGGGACCAGAGATCCTGCTGTGAGAACAGAGGAAAATGGGTTTTCCTACGACAGAATGAGCACCTCTCCAAGTTTTAGAGGAGAATTTCTCTACACGTTATACAAGAACAAGTGGAGCATACGATTGATGCCAACCAGATCAGGTCAGCCTGGATGTAGCGGTGAGCACCTAAAATATCAGCACTTGGGAGGCTGAGACAGGAGGGTCACAGATTGGGCACAGCCTGGGCTTCACAGTCAGACTCTTTATCAAAAACAAATCTAAAGAGATGACTTTTATGTTCCTGTACTCTTGTTCTTGTGGTTAATATGTGGCCACGTGGAGTTGCCTGAATTATTCCATTGACAATGCATGTGGTACACTGCAGGATAATGACCTATTCCAACACAACCGTACCAGAGAAGTCCTTCTCTTCCTAAGCAAGTTTATAAACAATGGATTTCTTTTCCTGCTTTATAAACAATAACAAGTATTAATTTCTAACAGAAAAGCAGATATTTATGTTAGAATGATTATTGCTATCACCATAGCCTCTTCCACACACCTCAGTAAATAACAAATGCCACTTTAGTAGCACATTATTATTAGATATTTCATTAATGTTTGATAGCCTCATAGTAAATCTCGTCTTTCTTTTTATAATAATAAAACTTGATCCTTGCTAAGCAATTAACATGCATTACTCCAAATTACGTGTGTTGCAACATCTCATTTAATTTTCACTGTAGGGCTTGCAGGTTACCTCTGTTGTTTAAGTGATTGCTCCTGCAAACCCAGTCAGACGCAGGGGACCACAGTTCAATCCCCAGATTCACATGTGTTACCAGACCTGCCCTCATGGCAGCCCGAGCCAGCCAAAAAAAGAAAAAAACTCTTCGTAACTTCAGGGGCCGGGAGTTCTGTCTCCTGCACTACAGTGTTGGCCCCATGCCCAGGGCACTCTGAGAAGGCAATTGAGGAGCCAGGGAGATGGTTCAGTGGAATAAGCACTTCCCTGGCAAGCAGAAGGGCCTGAGTTCAATCCCTGGTTCCACAAAAA
>PVKA01013542.1:0-48749 GCA_004027165.1 Ctenomys sociabilis | reverse complement strand
TGTTTCTTGTACACAGCATATTGTTGAATTTTGTGCCTTGATCCACTCTGCCAGTCTTTTTTTAATTATTTTAATTGGTGAATTGAGGCCATTTGCATTGATGGTTATAAACATATGTATTGGCTTATCATTATCATGTTATTTTCTGGCTGTTGGTACCCTACTTTCCCCCTCTGTTCAAATTACTTGTCATGACTGGTGTTTCCTTTTTATTGTTCTTGAAGCTGTGGTTGTTTCTGTCACTTTCTATAATATCTGCCAGTACTCTTTGCAAGGTTGGTTTGGTGGCCTTGAATTTTTTCAGTTATTTTTTATCATGGTAGTATCTTAATTCTCCATTAATGTAGAAAGATAGTTTTTCAGGGTACATCATTCTTGGTTGGGACTTGTAGTCTTTTAGGACTTGAAATAATTCACTCAAAGCTCCTTTTAACTTGTTGGGTTGTGTTGAGAAATCTGCTGTGATTCAACTGGGATTTATATTATACATGATCTGATTTTTTTTTTCTCTAACAGCTTTTAGCAAGCAGTTTGGGGCTAATTTCTTAGATCTTGATTATTATGTGTCTGGGTTAATTTTGGTTAATTCAAACTGCAGCTCTATATCCCTCGCTTATGTGTTTGTCACATTCATTCCCCATGCTTGGGAAATTTTCTGTTATTACTTCTACAAATAGTCTTTTTTGTGTTAATTCATGCTTTTTTGTTAACATCTACCAGTCTTACATTGTTTTTCTTTGCATCAACTTGCAGCTGTTCAATGGTTATTTCCTGGTTTCTTGTTTTTAAGAAATCTTTCCTTTTCTGGTCACTAGCTGCAATGATGTGTATAAGTTCTGAAAAATCTAACCTCAGTTTTGTTCATGTAATTTTTCTAGCTTTCAGTGGAATTTTTAATTTCCTGGGTGTACCTTTGGATCTGTTTCATGAGCTCTTTCCTACATTGTTCATTCAAGGTTTCTATCATCTTTCAATATTTCCTTACCTTTCTCTAATCTGTGTCTTCTTTGTACATAGTGAGAAATTCCTGTAATACGGCTCATTTCTTTTTATACCTGACAGATTATTTCTAGTCTGACATCCTCTATAGCCTTCTGGAGTTGTTTCTTTAATTTCCATCATTTCAGAAGTTTTAGATGTGTGACTTCCAATTTCTTCTGTACTGATATCTCCAGGACTTGTTCTGGGTGACCTAGAGGTCTGAGATTGCACTTTTCTCCTTCATCTTGGCATTTTCTGAGTTACACTGGTGGGGAGTGTGTTGCTGGGCCCCAGTAGCTTCCCTTCTGGCTGCTCTTCCCATGGTGTAGGGAGAATGGTCAGTCACCACTTTCCTCTGGCCCTGCTGGTTCTTGAGTCCCAGGTGCTTCCCTTGCTGGCTGCCTTTCCTGCAGTACAGAGGGATGGGTACCAAATGTAGTTTCAGAGGGAGTTGAATATATTTTTAAAAATCTAATCTAAAAGGTATTAAAAGATCAGAGAGCAGAAATAATTCTATACTTCTTTGGCTTCTCTAAGAAAGGACTTTCTTGAGCACCAATTTCTTGCTCCAATTTTATCTCACAAACCTCCAAGTACAGTGAATTTTTCTATTTGATGAATTTGAAATTAGAATAGGAAAAATAGTTGATTTCTTTATGATAGCCTTTCTTTCTGGGGTGAGATAAAATCGGTGTTGTTTTAATTGCATTTCTTGAGTGACCAGTGCTATTGAACATTTTTTCATATGTTTATTTGCTATTTGTATTTCTTCCTCAGGGAAATGTGTATTCATCACATAAGCCCATTTTTGAATTGTGTCTTTGAATTTTCGGAGCCTGATTTTTTTCTTTCTTTAGCTCTTTAAATAGTCTGAGTGACTGTGGGTTAAGTTTTTTGTTGTTGTTTTGTTTTTTTGTTGCAATTTATAGCTTGTATTTTCACTCAGTGATTTGTATCATAAAGAACTCAACTAATAGCAAATGCTGGAGAGGCTATGGGGAAACAAAACCATTCTCCACTGCTGGTGGGTGTGTAGACTGGTGCAATCCATATAAAAACTATATGAAGATTTCTGTCTCAGTTACTCTTCTCAGGGACAAACACCTGACATTCATAATAATTCCAGGAAAGGTGTTTTTAGCTCACAGTTACTGGAAGTTTCTGTCCATACTCAGCTGGCTGCAAGGCAAAGGGGCACACAGCAGAGAACACCAACCATTCACGGCAGTGTCAAAGAGCAGAGAGCAAAGGGAATGGCAGCAGCTGAGGCAGCTAGCTAGCTTCAGTTTCTCCCTATATTGTGAAGGAAATCACCTGCCCCAGGGCAAACACAGCATCCACACCCACCATAATCAGTCAAAAGCTGCCCCATAAGTGCACAAGGCTTTGGGGGAGCAATTAGACCCAAACCATAACAATTCCTCAAAAACCTCAGATTAGGAGTACCTTTCAACCCAGCTATTCTCCTTCTGGGTATTTCTCCAGAAGAATTGAAAGTATCATACACACTGATATATGTGCACCCATGTTTATAGCAGCACAATTTTTCATAGCTAAATCTTGGAAACAACTCAAATGCCAACAACTGTGGAATAGATTAAAAAAAAAAAAAAGATGTGGTATTTTTATCAGAAGGAGTATTACTGAGCTATTAAGAAAGATAAACTTATATAACAAAAAATGTAACTTTTTTATCTGACAAGGTCAGTCAAATCCCCTCAGGATTACTCTGAAACCATGCAGCAGTTTGTAGATCCTTTGATAGTGTCAGCCATGTGGATGAGTCACAGCCATTGCTTGACCAATTTGCTCTCTGCTAAACCCTGAGAGATTGCTTTCTCTCCAAGTGACTCTTGTTAAGCCCAGGGTACATGATCTATCACTCTCCTCTGTGGCCCCATAATCTCCTTGAACAGAAAATTTGGGACACCACTAAGTTACAGGATGTTACAGTACAGGTTCTCTTATATCCTGAGTCCTCATTGTCCTTGAAGGGCTTAACCATCCAGCAGAAAATTATAAACATGAAAGCCTTGAGGGATGCCTGGGGGCTGCCCTGGTGGAGGAGCTCCTCCCTCTGCTGGTGCTTCCTCCTAGGTCCACCATTTAAGCGGCTGGTTAGGCCAACCCTAAATATAAATAATAGCATTCTTCCACAACCAATAAAATTACTTGAATTTGTTGCAAATTCTGTGACATTTAAAAGTTAAGCTGCTATAGTAAAGTACTGGGCATTCTCAATGCTTGAATAATGGAACATGTACACAGGGAAACAGCATTGCACTTTAAGCACTGTACTATAAATGAAAGTGCAACGTCTTCAATTAAAGAATGGCCATTTTTTTTTCTGGTGGAACCAGGGATTGACCTCAGGCCCTTGCACTTGCCAGGGAAGTGCTTATTCCACTGAGACATCTCTCTGGCCCAGCGTCTTCAATAAAAATATTTAAATTGGCACCATTAAAAAAAGTAAGGCCCTATTAATATGCTAAACTGTAAAAGGCTCAAGTCAATAACTTCTGACATTGGCATTTTCATGGATAATCTACTATTATTATGGTCTATTGGACTATATTGGATTATTTTGCTGAATTTATGCACCTAGTATATTTGATTTTTTTTTGAAAGCATCAAAAAGTGAACTTAACCATACTCAGCTGATAATACAGCAAGTGGGTGAATAATTCATGCTATAGCATGCTGAATGAACTGAAAACAAAAAGTTGTTTGGAAGGAGGCAGAGGAACTTTGTCCTGTAAGAATCAGAACCGAGGGGCTCCATAATCATCTGGCATCCGTTCAGTGTTGTATCTGTGATTAGAAATGTTCATGATAGGAACTCCAGGGATCTTCCAGATTCTCCGTTTAAGGTCCCGGTCAACTGTGGCCACAATGTAACACTTGTGCTGAGTTACTCTCTGCACTAAGCAGTCGTCTGCGTAGGTCCCTTTATGTGTTCAAGGTAATCGTTCAAACCGTGGATCCTTGGCAATCCTTAGGGCCACTCGATACTTCTGTCCCAATTTCTCAATTTCTGCCATTACACAATCAGTTATACAAGGGATACACTTGGCATGCAGACAGTCCATCATTGATTGTATCAAGTCCAATTTGGCTTTGATGGAAAAGTTGATAAAGTTGGTATCAACCAGGATGTGATAAGGTGGGCCCAGCTGTGTATTATAGTGGAAGAATAAGCAGGAAGGATGTTGGGGGACTTCTCTTTCCTTTAGAGCACTGGGATCTTTCTTTTCTTTCTTTTTAGGTTTTAATCTATCCTTTTCTTTGAGTCTCTCATCTCTGAGACTAAGCATTCCCTTCATGGTCACATACTTTCTTGTTTTCTTTTGTCTCCCCATGCTCACGCCACCGTCCGCACCTAGTATATTTGAATGGCAACGGAACACCTATCTCTGACAAAACTAAACAAAAAAAAAAAAGGGGGATATAAATGAAGGTACATTTTATAGGAAAAAAATATATATATATGTATCTGTATATACAAAATAGGATAGATATATAGCTACTTTATCTTAGTTCAATGAGAAGAAGGATTTATACCAATTGTGTTTAGATAAGATATGTCTGCATCTTGTACTCTGAATAACTACTATGAAGACAACAATATGCAATTATTGTAACTATCCTCCTAACTTGTTTGAAACTGTCTCATTGCTGTTTCTTTCTCAATAAAATTAAATTAAAAAAGAAAGGTAGCTTTTATAGATAAATGGATTAACCAAAGGCTATACTCACAAGTGAAATAAATCAGCCCCACACACATAAGCATTGTGTGTAAGAACCTGAAAAGTGTATAAAATCTGATAGGTACAGTAGATACAGTAAAAGGGAAAAGAACTGAGGAAAAGGAATAAACTGGAATGTGGGGAATGAGAAAAGAAAGGGAAAAGCCTTTCATTGACCTTGAAGGACCTAACCATCCAGCAGAAAAGTATAAGCACGAAAACCTTGAGGGATGCCTGGGGGCTGCCCTGGTGGAGGAGCTCCTCCCTCTGCTGGTGCTTCCTCACATGTGTATATGGAGGATAGCTGAGATGATTGCACTGCTGATTTCAGTTTTTAAGGAAGCCGTTAAGATTAAATTTTTTACTTTGACCAATTTTATAAGTTTATATCTATAATCTGAGCAAGTATACAAAAGACAGCAATGTGCAATATAACTATCACTGTTGTATATCTAGCATCTTCAGGGAGGAGGTTTGTTTTGAAATTATATATCATTTGTACCTTTTTTGTGTTATATTTTAAAATGAATAAATAATACTAGATAGGTGTCAAGGGTGCAGTGGAAGACAAAAACTATTGCGTGCATATTAAAATGATAACATTTTGGATATACGAGGTTAAATAAAATGTCACTGAAATTTTAAAAAAGAATAGAAAAGTTGACTGGAGTAAATGTGACATAAGGGACAGGAAAGTCAGCTAGCACCTCTCTTGCCATTGCTCTGGACAGTGGCCACAGGACAGTGGACAGCAAACGTTACCCTATGACTACTATGTGCCAGGCTCTATGGAGACTTGTGAGGTTGAGAAAGTAATGTTCCTAAAGACATTTTTAAATTACCTTTCATTATGGAAACTCATTGTCAGATTTTGAGCTCAGTAGTACTCATGGGAAAAACTCCATCAGAGACTTAGTGCTTGTGTTTAAGTATTGGAACCAGATACTCTTCTCTCACTTTTATATTCCAGTTTATAATCCAAATATTTTGATTTCTCCCTCCAGTTAGGCTGGAAGCTTATGTTTCTCCTTCAGTTGGTTGGTGGTGCTATAAGGTATTTAGTGGTTGAGATCATTATACTGTCATTATTTAATTGGGGGAAAAGCAGAAAAATGAAACAAGAAAAAAGCAAGAATACTAGAGACAAACAAGAGTACTCCACACTTTTTTCATCATGAATAGTACGCCAAGACTTTTATGTCTTAAATTCATAATGAAGTAAATGCATTAAAGGTTCTGCAATAACATAACTGCTGTGGTCATTATGCATCTGGTGGTCCAATTGTACAAACACAATTGTGAAGAACCTCTCAGAAGACAAATCATACATTTATTAGTTACACCTCAGACTAAGCCTTTGACTCTGCGTCTGACAATTACTAGGTACTTCTAAAGACCTAAGTGACCTATTAAGATATCACTCATTTCTGTCCTTCAAGCTATGGACCCAGGAAAATGTGAGGATTATATATGAGCCATAGTTTGACACTTTGGGTATCTGTAACTTGAGAATCAAGAGAGATTGTAAGAGGATACTAGATCTCTGACGAATTCAAATGTCTTGGCCTAGTTAAGCTGCATCTCAGGAACAGAAAAGACATATGACAATAATTACAGAACCACTGTGGGTAATCATCAAGAAACCATGGAAAACAGGAGAAATGCCAGGAGACTGAGGAATGGAAAATGGGGGAAAATGTTGTTCCAATTTTCAAAAGAGGAAGAAAGTGGATTTATAGAAGGTGGAATTACAGATCAGAGTACGTGAAAAAAAAGTTTAGATTATCTTTCAGAAGAGCACATAAACGCTTCAAAAACAAGAGGTAATAACCAGAGTGAGAATGGCTTCAAGCTCCCACTGTAGACTGACCTCACGACTCATTTCTTTATAGCATGATCACATCAATATAGGAGGGTGGTGTATCATAAATCATATTCAGCAAATCATTAGGCAAGCATTTCATAACTCTATATATATGACTGAGGAAAGATAAACTAGAAATTAGAAAAATTAGCTGCAAATAAATAAATAAAGGCTCTCCTCAAAAGAGTACAGATTTCCAAAGCCACAGGCTGTAGCTCTTTCTCCTTGGGCTTGTCCTCACTAGCATTTTTCAAGTAATTGGGGAAAAAATCAACGACATTTTAGTCTCATCAAATTTAAGGGGAAAGTCATAAATACTCAGGCATCAGACTATGTACCCTTGAGAAAATACAAAGACTCAAAATGAGTCTTTTCTTTTTCTTTTTTCTTTTCTTTCTATATGATTGTAGTACACAATGCATTTATGTTAGGGAATTGGTACATGTACATATCGTATCTTAATCATTTCTCCTCCCTTTATTATCTTCTCCCTCTTGTTCCTCATTGTTTTGTTTTGTTTTTTAAATAAAATAATCCAACACAGATCAGCAGTCCACAACAGAAGTGGGTTATCCACAGAAGTTGTTGACTTGAGTATATTATACAGTTCAGTATATTAATATGGCTTTACTTTATATACCTTGTTTCTATACTTTTCTGCTGGATAGTTAAGACTGAGTTAAAGCAAGACCTATATAACAAGAAATGTAACTTTTGTATCAAGTAAGGTCAGTCAGGTACACTCAAGGTTTATCCTGTAACCCTGTACCATTCTTTGTAGATCCCTTGTCAGTGTCAGCCATGTGGATGAGTAATGGCCATTGCTTGACCAATTTGCTCTCTGTGGAAGCCTGAGAGAAAGTTTTCTCTCCATGTGACTCTTCTTAGACACACTATACATCATCGATCCCATTCCTCTGTGGCCCTGTAATCTCCTTGATCAGAAAATTTGGGGCACAACTGAGTTACATGATGTTACAATACAGGTTCTCCTATATCCTCAGTCTTCACTGACCTTGAAAGGCTAGGGCCAAAATGTTGGCTGACCTTGCGGCCCTTCCATTTCTCCAATTTTTGACCTGCAAACTTAGGTTGTTAACCATCCAGAAGAGAAGCTAATTATTACCCTGCAACATATGCGGTTCGGTTTACCCTAACTATCTGTCTATCAAACATCTTAGGCATAACATGGAATAGATATTTTCCATCAAGTATTGATGTATTGAACTTTAAGTCCTTACAGAATATGAGGGGAAAAATTAAAAATAGTACTATACACATATTACACAGAAATTAAGAAATCTAACCATATACAGCCTTGTAGCAGAACAATCTCGTAACATTTTTTTTCTTGTGTCTTTTTTTCCCATTTATTACTCATAAAAAAATAAACTTTTACTTGTGAGACA
This sequence comes from Ctenomys sociabilis, assembly GCA_004027165.1. Classification (NCBI taxonomy): domain Eukaryota; kingdom Metazoa; phylum Chordata; class Mammalia; order Rodentia; family Ctenomyidae; genus Ctenomys; species Ctenomys sociabilis. The sequence goes on along the minus strand of PVKA01013542.1, from coordinate 40,749 downwards.
GTATGGTAATAATTGGTATGTCATGACAGGAAGTATGTATTTAGTAGACCAGAATGACAGGTATTCCAAGCGTGACCCTTCTATTACACATTGCTATCTTTAATGCAGTTGCTTGGTTCACAGGTATCAGCACATACAGATAGTCAGGTTGAGAATCCTACCATTTAACTGCTACTTTCAAAAACCTGCTGATGTTTCTTGGGATCATTGCCTTGCCCATCTTGTGTGTGCAATGTGTGGCTTTGTCTCTGTCCTGTTTCCCAGCTTTTCTCCTTACCCTGTCCTTGTCCAATCCTCAAGTTCTCGCTTTCCTTTTAGTTGTGTTATACCTTTCTATTTGTATTTCTTCTTTTGATTTCTTATACTAGGAAGACTATATGATACTTGCACATGTGGATCTGGTTTATTTCACTTATGAGTATATCTTCAAGTGACATCCACTTAAATATAAATGCTTCAAGTTTATCATTCTTTATAGCTGAGTAATACTCTATTGTATAAAAATACCACATCTTTTTCAACCATTCCTCATGTGATGGGCATCTTGGTTGTTTCCAAGATTTGGCTATTACAGATTGTACTACTATAAACATAGGTACACATATATCACTATGATATGATGTTTTTAGTTCCTCTGAGAAAATTCCCAGAAGGGGGATACCTGGCATGAATGGAATTTCCAGTTCTAGTTTCTTAAGGTGATTGTGGTCTTGAGTTGCATCCATTTAACTATCTAAGTGTCAAGTTTATCTTTCTTTATGGCTAAGTAGTATTCCATTAAAACACATTTTTTAAAACCCCTTCCTCTGTTGTTGGGCATTTGGGTTGTTTTCAAGATTTAACAATTACAAATTGCACTGTTATAAACATGGGTGCACTTTTTTTTTTTTAACTTTTTTTTGTGCAGGGTCTCACTACGCATCTCAGACTCATAGTGATCCTCTTGATTTCTGCCTCCCTAGTGCTGGGATTACCGGAATGTACCACCATGCCCAGACTTATGGGTGCACATTTATCATGGTGTTATAATGTTTTAAATTCTTCTGGAAAAAAATGCCTAGAAGGGGAATAGCTGGGTTGAATGGACCTCTAATGCTAGCTTTTTAAGAAATCTCTCTTGTCATTTCCACAGTGGCTTTACACTCCCACCAACAGTGGAGAAGGGTTCCGTTTTCCCCACAATCCCACCAACACTTGTTACTGATTGATTGATAGCCATTGTTTCTGGAGTGAGATGGAATCTCTGTTGTTTCCATTTGCATCCCTTGAACACTTTTCATGTATGTGTTTTCCATCTTTACTTCTTCATCTGAGAAGTTCCTATTCTCAGATGCCCATTTTTGGACTAGGTCTTTAAATTTGAGGGCCTGATTCTTAAAAGTATTCTTTAAATGTTCTAGATAGAAAACCTTTGTCTGAAGGCCACCCGGTGTAAGTTTTTCCTATTCTGTGCATTCTCTTTTCACTTTGTCAGTGATTTTCTTTTGTTGTGCAAACTTTTCAATGAGGTAAGCTCCCATTTTTTGATTCTTTGTTGTTTCCCTTGCAGTCTGGTTTTTGTTAATAAAGTCTCTGCCTATACCTATATCTAGCAGATTTCTATCTATTTTCTCTTCCAATAAATTTAGTTATTGCTATTTTACATTTAGATATTTGATGTAATTTCACCTTATATTAGTGCATGGTGATAGACAAGGGTCTAGTTTTAGCCTTTGGTGTGTGGAAAGCCAGTTTTCCAGCACCATTTACTAAAGAGGCTATCTTTCTGCCAAGAATCTGTTTGGTCCCTTTGCCGAAGATAAGGTGACAGAGTATGTTTGTTGGTAGTTGTGTCTGAATCCTCTATTATGTTACATTGAACCTCAAGTCTATTTTGTTGTTTCTGCACTTTAGGGAAGGGTCTACAGGGTTTTCAGGGTCTCACTACACAGATCAGACTCATAGTGATTCTCCTGTTCACAGCATCCCAAGAGCTGGGATTATGGACACACGTCACCATGCCCAGTCTCAATTGCCATCTCAGGGAACTTGTTATATAGGTCTTGCTTTATCTTGGCCTTAACCATCCAGAGAAAAGTATAAAAGCAAGGTATATAAAGTAAAGCCATATTAATATACTGAGTTGTGAATTGCTCAAGTCAACAACTTTTGCTGATAACCCACTACTATTGTGGACTGCTGAACTGTGTTGGATTGTTTTGCTGAATTCATGTACCTATAGTAATTAGATGCCAATGGAATACCAATCTCTGACAGGACTAAACAAAAAAAGGGGATACAAAGTAAGGACCATTCTGTATTGGTGCATACAGAATAGTTAGGATAAACATGCTTCTACTTTTGCGTAAGTAGAGAAAGAGAAGAAATATTTGCACTAATAGTGTTTGGACAGGATATTCTGTCTGCTTCTTGTAATATGAATAACCACTAGGAAGATAACAATATAAAAAGTATTGATTATTGAAACTGTCCTATAAATCAGCTTTGAAAAAAAAATAGGTATATAGCTACATTCTCTTAATTCAATGAATAGAGGGATCTGCTCTCATAGTGTTTGTAAATAGAATATCATGTCTGAACCTTGTACAATAAATAACCACTAAGAAAACAATATGTAATGTATTAATTATTGAATCTGTCCTACTAAGTTGATTTGAAACTGTCCCATTGCTATTTGTTCTTCAATAAAATTATGGAAAAATAAAAAAAATCACAATCATAAGTGAAATAAATCAGAACCATATGTGTAAGCTTTGTATTGTCTCACTGGTGTGAGCAACTGAACAAGTAAATAAGATTCAAAGTGATAGATATTGTGAATTGGGGAAAATTGTTCAAAATAAAAAAACTATGATGGAGAAAAGGAATGAAGAAAGGAAAAAGAGAAACATATATTTATATGCAGAATAGTTAAGATAGTTATATAGCTAGTTTCTCTTGGTTCATTGAAAAGGTTTGTGCTAATATGGTTCGAACAAGGTATCATGTCTATATCCCGTACTCTGAATAACTATTACAAAGACAAAAATATGCCATGTGTTAAGTATTGTAACTCTACTAACCTACTTCAAAACTGTTTTGTTGTTAATTTTTTTCTCTTTAAAATAAAAAATATACACATTTATGTACAGTGAATGTACTTTTTTATATTTCCCATTGAAATTACAGGTGCAGCCAACTGAGGAAAACACAGCCAAGTTAAAAAAAAAAAAAAAAAAAAGCAGGCCACTCAGAGGCACATTAAGTTAATTAATATGCTCTTCATGACTTGGTGTCAGTGCTGTACACCTTCTGTTTTGTGCTTTCCACTGAAGCACAATATTTGTACATCTTTAAAGTGTACTTTACAACTCAATACACTAGCACAAAAAGTGACTAACCTTGTTTTTACTAAAATGGCACCAAAAGCGAAGAAGGAAGCCCCTGCCCCTCCCAAAGCTGAAGCCAAAACAAAAGCTCTGAAGGCCAAGAAGACCATGCTGAAAGGCGTCCACAGTCACAAAAAGAAGATACGAACATCACCCACCTTCCACCGTCCCAAGACACTGTGCTCAGGAGACAGCCCAAATACCCTCGGAAGAGTGCCCCAGGAGAAACAAGCTTGACCTCTATGCCATCGTCAGCTTCCCCATGACTGCAGAGTCAGCCATGAAAAAGTTCGAGGACACCACACTCGTGTGGATGTCAAAGCCAATATGCATCAAATCAAACAAGCTGTGAAGAAGCTATGCTATGACATCGATGTTGCCAAGGTCAACACCCTAATCAGGCCTGATCGAGAGAAGAAGGCGTATGCTCAGCTGGCTCCTGATTATGATGCATCAGATGTTGCCAACAAAACTGGGATCATCTAAACTGAGTCCAGCTGGCTAAGTCTAAATACAGACATTTTTCCCCATTTAAAAAAAAAAATAAAGATCAAATCAGAGCAACAGCACTTCCATCTCTTCAACTGTTAATCATTTGTGTGTGTGTGTGTGTGTGTATGTGTGTGTGTATGTGTGTGTGTGTGTGTGTGTGTGTGTGTGTGTGTTAGGGATTTCACATTCCCCTGGGTATTTTGAGAAATATCATAGATTATTTTAAACAAGTTACCTTACTGCACAATAAAAATAGAACAAATTCCCTCCCTCGGGGTTTCTCATCCCTCCCTAATTTACTTTGCCAGTGTTTTGTTGAGAATGTTTCATCTGTCTTATCAAGGGTACCACATAAGTTACCTAAATCCAAAGATATTTATAGGAATACTTGCTATCTTATATTTGCTGCTGTGTAAAAAGTCTTTATATATTCCACAGAAATGTATTAGGTTTAAAAGAAACTGAGATTTTATTTTTCTTTGGGAATGGACGCTCCACAGACACTTTGATGAGAAGATCGCATTTCTGGGAACAGACCAAGCATAAGGTCAAATGAGCCAGAAAGGATCGAATCCAGCTCTCTGTGGTGTCCTCCAGGCCTAGTAAGCTGAGAGAGTCAAGACTCCCCCTATTTTTCTGAGCCAGACTGCACTGGGTAGTCTTCACCTACATCCAAGAAGATATTGGCAGATACGCTTCCAAGGAAAGAAGTGATGGTTCTGGAGTCAGCAATGGCTTTTGCTATTCCAGTGGGCCATGAAGTATGATTTCCCACAGATTATACCAGAAGTTAGACAGCTCAGATCTGTGCCTGGTGAGGTCAGGTCCTCAGAAGCTGTCTTGCGGCTTCCTGCAGCTCACTCCAGCCTCACGTATTCTGAGCTATGCAAACTCCCCCCCTCACAAGTCTCACCATGATTGCTCATGGTGACAGTGGCAGCCTCTGTGACTCTGGAACTCACAGTGCACACATTTTCCATGAATCCGCTCACACAGAGGGGGAAGGAAGGAAGTCACCAAAAGCTAGGTCAAGGTAAGAATGAGGAAAACCGGAATGGTAATTAAGATAACAGGTATGAAGTTAAGTAGGCAGAGATGTTTCAGAAAGGGGGAAAAACTAGATCAAGAACAAAGAGATGACAAGAATTTATTTGTTATTAGAAGAGCTAGGAAAAGTGACTGAGGAATACCATTTGATCATGGATCATAAAATTTCAGGAAAAAAATCAAATCTAAATTGACAATAGGAATATTATATAGGGCCATCGAGATTGCTCAGCAGCCTAAGAACCTGATTAGGCTGCCACGGGGACCAGGGCACCAGGGTTCAATCCCCAGCACCACATGCCACGCCAGCCCTGCCCCAGGCATGCTGAGCTGGCCACTATGCCTATAATCCCAGTTCTGGAGAGGTTCAAAATAGGAGGCCCACTGCAAGTCTGAGTTGTATAGTGAGGCCCTATCCCAAATACATTTAAAAAAGAAACAGTGTGATAGTAATGGAAAATATCTTTTTCTTTTTAATGCTTTTGGTACAGGGTCTCACTACACAGCTCAGACTCATAGTGATCCTCTTGTTTTCAGCCTCCCCAGTGCTGGAACTAGAGGCACTGGGTCAGGGGGCCCTGGGCTGCGGCCAGCATGGCATGTGGGACAATATCTTAAAGAGAAAAACATTATACTTACAGTGTAAAGGAGCATGAAAAATAAAACAGCATAATAAAAAAAATTATACAGTATAGTAGGGTTCTTGAAGGATTAATTCGAGATAAGTTAATTCAATATTACTTAAAATCTTCATAAATATTAACAATTGATAGACTCAACTATCCAGTCACAAATTTAAACTCTGGGGATGTAGTTCAGGAAGTGCAACATCATGGGTTTGCTCTCAGCACTGCAAAAAGAAAATGATTGCTTTACATCAAAAAAGGTGAAATGAGACAGTGAAACAATTGTGGCTTCTGGAGGGAAGGGTGGAGGGTTTCAGGCCCGGACAGTGATAGACTGGAATCCTGAGAAGAAGAACAAGACTTGGAAGATTTCATCATCAGTGCCATCACTCTCTTGCCCATTCTGTCAGTAGTAGCTCAAAGTTTTCTATGGAGTTCTGCAAATTCTACCATCAGAAGAATCCTGATCATGTGTAGAACAATTCTTTCCTTAACGGTCAGCTACTCACATGATAAAAGGCCTTGGAACAACAAAGGAATACAACTGGCATGCCCAGAAGATTTTTGAGAAATGCTCTCAGTTTTGTCTATAAAGCCAGGAGCTAGGTGAAAATGAATCAATGGGTCATCTCTGGAAGGAAACAAAAAAATGGAAGAAAGGAAACAGGTATACCCAGGTCAGAGTGAAAGAGAGTCCTAGCTCTCATTTCACATCCTTTAAAGTGCTATAATACTTAAAGCATTCTAGGATAGTCAAGATGGAGTAAGATAAAATCTTTTGTATGTAGAAATCATTCACATGTAATAAAATAATTGCATGAATATTTGTTTTAGTATGAAAAGTCAAACACTGTTTTCACTGGAAGCAGGGAGCTATTGGGAGAACGCACTTAGTATATCTAACAGGCCCAGTACATCCCGGGCTTTGCAGTGACACAGGCAGGGTATTTTTGTTTATTTCTCTTTGTCTTTGTCTTTGTTTTGTTTTTATCATCGGCAGCACAGCTGTTAATCTAGGGAACTGGTCATCTTTTTTCCTCCCCGCAGAAATGAGACTGTACTGCTTTCTTTGGAGTTTTCATCATGCCCGCTCCCCAAAGTCACCTCCCCAATACAGGTGACAATATTAGTCATCATTGAGAGTACAGCCCATTCTCTGTCACAGTGATGTGCTTTTGCCAGGAACTGGTATTACCTAAATGTAGGTAAGTCAGAGGTGGCTATAGGCCTTATATTGCACTATATCTAGATAAAATTTATCCCTCAATTTAAATTCCTTTGGAAAGGCATCAAAGAGTAGTTATTCTAAGGCTGCCTAACATAAGAATTATTAGAATTCTTAGAAAGTGTGCCAAAAAGAAACAGTGGTCTCGCATAATACAGTCAAAAGATGTAACTTTTGAAAATTTTACAAAAGCACACTTAAAATTTCTCATTGCCAATTCCACATCATAGATTTTGGTTTCTGTTTTTTTTTCACCATTTTCTCCATGCGACATTAGGTATAATTTCTTCTGTCTTTAGATGTACTAATTATTTGTGCCTAATTTGTTAAATCTGTCCATTGAACTCTTCATTTTACTATATATTTCTTCATTTCTAGAAGATATATTTGGATTATTTTGAAATCCATGTTGCTTTTCATGTTTTCTTATTCCTGCAAACATCCTTTATTATTTTATAGCTAGTCTGTGCTCCATGACTGACATTGCCCTGCATGGGCCATCTGCTGATGCTACCTGTGCTTGCCCCTGGTGAGGTGGATATCTTTTTTTTTTTTTTTTTTTTTTTTTTTATTGAAATACAAACGTCAATCAGACAGTTTCAAGACACCTTAACCATACAGATTCGATGAATTAATACATTGCAAACTGTTTTCATAACGTTTTGGTATTGTACCAGGTGCATACATGATATTATACTTACAGATATTATTTTAGCAGATATCTCTTATCAGTGAATTAAGAGTGTAGCTGCTTACTTATTTTTTATACCTGAATTATATCAAAAATTCAATAATTATTTACCTAGTGGATGACCGTAGTACTAGAAGCCGACATAATATCCTGTCCAACCACCATTAGTGCAGATCTTGCCTCTCATAGAATTATGTAGAAGCACAGCGTTATCTATCCCAACTGTACTGTCTATACACACACATCATGATTTTTTCTTTCTACACCCCTTCCTCTGTCTACACCTGTCAAAAGTGGGCACTCCACTGACAATCAACTAACTTGAACTTGACATCACAATCCAACACAGTCCAGCATTCTACAACCATAGTGAGTTATTCAAAGAAATTGTCGACCATAGCCATTTACAGCTCAGCTTAATATTATGGGCTCATGATGTACACTTCATTTTTATACTTTTCTGCTGGATGGTTAAGACCTAGATAGAGCAAGACTTATATACCAACACATGAACTTTATATTTCCTATGTGGTCAGTGAAGTCCTCTCAGGGTTTATCTTGTAGTCCTGTACATTATTCTGTAGTTCCTTAGTCTGTGTCATCCAAACGATTGAGTCAGATAAGGCAAAGTGAATGGCATATGCTGCAGGATACTAATCAGCTTTTCTTCTGGATGGTTAACAACCTAAGATCACAAGTCAGAGTTGGAGAAATAGAAGAGCCACAAGGCCAGCCAACATTTTGGCCCTAGACTTTCAAGGTCAGCGAAGACTCAGGACATAGGAGAACCTGTACTGCAACATCATGAAACTCAGGTGAGCTCCAAATTTTCTGAACAAGGAGATTATGGAGCCACAGAGGAAAGAGATTGAGGTTCTATAGTGTGCCTGAGGAGAGTCACATGGAGAGAAAACTTTCTCTCAAGCTCTCACAGAGAGCAAACTGGTCAAGCATTGGAGGCGGATATCTTTAGCTGATCATTATCCTTGAAAATTTATTTGCAGGAATATTTTGAGGCATTAAGTAAAAGTATCTTCCTCCGAAGAGGATTGCCTTTCCTTCTGTACCACCAGTCTAAGACCTGGTAGTTTATGTTCCAGACTTGAAAGGCATTCCTTTTTTATATAATCTCAGCCTGGAAAGGAGGCATCCAAGTGCTCTTGTAATTCAGATTTAGTCTACTAAGTACCATGGCACACTGACTTATTTTATGTTATTTTTTTATTTTAGGGAAAAGTCTACAGGGTGTTCAGAGTCTCACTACAAGATCAGACTCATAATGATCTCCTATTTACAGCCTCAGAAGTGCTGGAATTACAGGCATGCACCACCACGCCCAGTCTCAATTGCTGTCTCAGCATGCCCCAGGGGTGAGGCCGGATGGCAGGCCTGGGAATCGAACCCTGTCCCCTGCACCTGCTTGCAGGCACTTTAATCCACTGAGCTATTTGGCCAATGCATGTTGACTTATTTTACAATCTTCTGTGCATCTTCCATGTCAAGCAAAAATAGGGCTTTAATTTCTGTTGTTGTCACAAAGACACTTTCAAAATCTAAGTTTAAATTTGCTGCAGTTGCAAAACTTCCAGGACAAAATTTCAGGTTGGCTTTTGTTATCACTTTAGATTTCCATCATCCTTTTCATTTGTGTCTTTACTGTGTTTTTAGCTCTTCAAAGTATTTTAGAAGGGTTTTAAAATAACATATTTAAGCTGTTTGGTTCTTATCAGAAAGAATGTTGGTCCAAAATCAAGACCACAAATGCTGGAAACAAGAAATCATTTTTCAAAACTCAAACTATTTTAAAGCAACAGGAAAAATGATGGGGATAACTTTTTAATAGTTCTGTGAAAATGGAGAATTGGTACTATACAAATAGAGTAAGGATCCTGTGCTCTGGGGTTTGATTCATGGAGGTATACCTGAAAGCAGAGGATGGGTTGCCAAAGTCTGTGGGGCATTTTGCTTGTTTGCACTTTCATGGAATTAAGACCGCAAGGGCACCAGGCCGACAGTGGCCAAACTCTGAGCCTAACAGGGCTTGGACTCTGAGCTCCACTCCGTCTGCCTTCGCTTATGCCTTAGTCCATGACCTTCTCTAAGCTTGTGGAGAATTAAGGCTGTTAGCTTAAAAAAATGACTTACTACCAAATGTTAATTTTTCTCCCGAATTTGTTTTTGCTGTTGCTATGAGAAAACTCTTGGCTAAGTCATTGATTCTACATAGTCACACAGAAAAAAAGAAAAAAGAAAGCTGATAAAATCTGCTATGTGTTATTTTGTAGAAAAGAAAGAGAGGTCACTCAAGTTTTGGCTCCAGCAGATCCATGAGTGAGGAGAGTCCGAGGTCCACACAAGCACTGAGACATGGCCAGGGTCGTAAATCTTAGCCCTGGGGCTGGATAGACAGAGACTAACAGAAGAGTAATTTCTCATCATTGTACCCCAGTTTTTAGGACTGGAAAGAGTGACACATCCAATCTGGACTCCTTGAGAGTTTAGCCACTGAGAGTGAATTAAAAAAAAAATCTTGAGAAATAAATGCTGAGCAATTATTTCGTTGTGTAACTTTACTAGCAAAACTAGAAGAGATTTGGCTACTTTTTTCTAAAGACAATGTTAAAATTATATAAACTATATATGTGAAAAGGTCAAGGAAATATTTTTGTGAGCCTGTACTTCTCAGATGTGTACCCAAATATTCATTGTTCCTATGAGGACTTGATTTAACCACTTCCGAAGTGCATTTTGTGTTTCTGAAAAGATCTCTAACATTTTATTTCTATCTACAATTCTACATATTTTGTTTAGATTACAAATTCAACATTTGTCAAGCTAAAGGATCATCAGACATGATGCCATATTTTTAGATTTCATGTAAATAAATACTCTATAATGTGTTTCTAATGCATCAAGAATATATTTATTAGGGTTTGATCCCCAGCACCGCATGCCTCCCTGGCCCTGCTCCCCCTGGGGAATGGTGAGCCAGCAATGGAGTCCAGGCATGGTGGTGCATACCTGTAATCCCAGCACTAGGGAGGTAGAAAACAGGAGGACTACTAGAGTCCAAGCTGCATAGTGAGACTCACCAGTCAGACAGCTCAGCAGGCTAAAGCACCTGCTTAGGGAGGTGCTGGGAACTGGAGTGCAATCCCCATTGTGCTGTGCTGGCCCCGCCCCAGGGATCACTGAAACAGAGTTGAGACTGGACATGGCGGCATATGCCTGTAATCCCAGCACTTGGGAGGCTAAAAATAAGAGGATCACTGCAAATCTAATCTGTGTAGTAAGACCATGTTGACCCTGCACAAAACACATATATAAAAAACATAAATAAGAATACTTTCATTGAGAATTAACATATTGAGACTATATCTTTAAATAACATTTTAAAATGTTTTCTCATACCAAGCAATGTGTTAAGTGTACTGTTTTCAATACTACTAATATTAATCCTGGAAGTTAATAACATTCTGATAATCCCTATTTTGCAAATGAAAAACACAAAGAGACTATTTGGCAAGCAAAACAAAGCTCATTAATTGTTTCAATCCTTGAACAGGCTAAAATGAAAATCTTACTTTTCATAGCACAAATGCAGAAAACCAGACAGTTCAAAACAAAGCTAAAAGGAAAATAAAGCCAAAATTAGTAAAGTCCGTAGTCTGCCACATCATTTACCTCCAATGCAATGCACAACCTCGACATTTCTAGGAGCCACAGGCATATGATCAAGCCAGCTCTTGTTACGAGCAAGATAGGTATACTCTTACTAAATAATACTCAGGTGTTTCCCACCATTTTGAGGCATCCAGCTCCAGAGAGATTGTAAATCCATGTATGACTCCTTGATATCAAATCTGCCCTTATTAATTGTGATGTTTCCCCTGGACGGGAGATTTCACCCTACTGAAACTAGGCAGGACCTGTGACTTGTCGTGAGCAGGAGGTAGAGAGCTAGAGGAAACTCAAGAGGATATTCCAGAGCTGCTGTGGTTTCTTTCATTGTTGCCATGAGTTCCCTCAGAGACTGTACACAAAAAGGCTGAGTACTTGTGTATACCTGAGCACATGCAGTACACCCACGAGTGTGTGATGGACATGCATTATCAGGGAGAAGGAAGTCTTTGTAACCTGTGAGCTTTGGAGCCATTGGAGACTCATGAGCTTTCATGAGTCTTGACTCCTTCATTTGTAAAATGGAATGATAACACTTGTATGTGGGCACTGTGAGGGTAGGAAGAGCAACTGAAGGAAATGGATCTAAAAGCTGTTACACTGACATATGCAGTGCCTCATAAACATTATTTCCCTCTCTGTTGTCTAACCATTTATTCATGTACGAGGTAAGCATATGTCCAAGCATTCCTGTTTCTGGAGTATGCTCCCTCCCACACAATTAACACAGCTTCATGGAATATTTGGTAACAAATAGGATTATTTGGGGAAGACAATAATAGTGAAATAAATTGTTGCATTCCTCAAGCATTAAAGACTCTCTACTATGTCTCAGACACTGCATTTAATTCTTGTATTACACAGAGAAAAATTTAGCCTTTAACCTAAACAATGGACAATCTAGTTGATTTATTAAACTTTGATTTTGAAGCTTTATAGTTTGAAAAAAAAAAAAAAAACTAAGAATCAGGTTACTTTTTAGTGCACCTATTTTTTTTCCAGTATAGTAATTTAACCATCAAAGTGCTAGTCCTGCATCATTGGGTTTCCATTAATAATTAAATAAATTCATTGACAATGCAGTACAGACAATAAATATTCATGCTGTTCTAAGAAGCATTTTCAATAAATACTGAGATATAGAGGCATATCTTATTGCTATTTTCTGTTGCATGTAACATAGCAATAACACGGTAGAAACATTCATTATCAAGTCTTCAGATATGCATTGTTTCTCCTGAGCCACGTCCATGCTTTGATTGTTCTAACTCACACCCATTAGAAAGGTAATTTCTATCCTGCCAAAAGCCACAGATGGAGAAAAAATGCTCTTTTTCTGGCCTCAAAGCACTCAGCAAAAAGCTCTGTGCACAGAGCTCTGCTGCTGTCTCCAATTGCTATAACTAAAAACTGGGCGGGGTTCCTCAGAAAGACTTACTACATAATGGCACTCATTTTCTATTGCAGGATACAAGGCACCAAGTCCCCTACTAAGGTTATGCAGACCTCACTAAATTAAACACACTAACCATGCTTTGCTCCATTCCCTATCAGCACTGCCTCACAGAAGATCACTGGCAAGTTTTCCAGTCAAGTAAAATAAAGGACTTGTTTGGGGTGTAATGCTTTGCTGCCAGGTTCTCTCAGCAAGACTAGTAATTCAACTGAAATACACAGCCAAAGGAATTATATGCTTTCTTTCAAATGTTTAACTAAGTACCTACAGATGTACAGGCAAAACGTGTACAAAGCGAAAATGCACTCACTTGCTGCCACTTTAAATAAAATGTATCCTATGCCTCCTTTTGCATATTAAGCATTTTCTAAAGTAAGTATGTGAATTACTAATCTTCCTAAATAAAATCCTATTTTGAGACCCTGTCTCAAAAAAGACAAAAACCAAACAAAACAAACACAGTAAGACCCAAACTGTTCTTAGCATCCCATTTCTGAACTAGTATTATCTTAACTGAATGAAATTGAGCTGAGGGAATAGAATTAATCATTATACTTGGGTCTAAGTAGACTTCCTGAAAACATATAGAGCAAGAGTTGTAAAGAAGCAAGAGCTGTGTGGAAAAGTTTTACTCTGTTTTTCTGTCCATGAGGTCCTTTTTCAGATTCTGAAATGGCTCTTGGCTGTTGGCCCATGTCCCACCAAAAACTAATATGTGTCTGAATGTTTAATTTGGTAGTTTACCATTCTAGTGTGAACTGCCAAATATATCCTACTGCTCCCTAACATCGTGTAGCAAATATTTCTCTAAGTTCACAGCTCCTGGCAAGAGCTATTATGGTTTATGTATAGTTGTCCTCCCAAAGCCTCAGGTAGTCTCTGGGGCAGTTTTCCAGAGTTTAATTAATCATAGATGATTAATTTGTGATCCAGTACTGAGATTATGGGTGAAAGTGCTGCTGGGATTGTGAGTGTGAGTGCCTCACCCTCCGTGGGGCGGACAGCGTGAAGGCAACATAAGGGAGGCGGAGCGGCTTGCTCGGCCTCTGCCCCTGCTGCCCTGCTCCTCCTTGTTGCCTTTGCTCTTTGCTGTTTTTCTGCTGCCATGAACTGCTGTCTCTTGCCATGTGGCACTCTGCCTTGGAGCCAGCTGATTGTGGACTGAAGCCTCCACTAACTGCGAGCTAAATAAAGCTTTTCTTCCTTAATTTTGAATGTCAGGCATTTTGTTTCAATAATGAAAGAAAAGTAACTGAGACAGTTGCATAGCCTTTGCATTAGATCTGCCTGCCTAGAAGCATGCGTGTAAACCAAGGAACTTATGTTTTCATTCAGGGAGCAAAGATGGACTCTTATCATGGAAAATATTCAAAGTATTTTATAAATTCTTTCCTATAATGACATCATATAGACACTGACACATCCATCATACTGAAGTTTAATCATAGGTGAACGCTGACCAATCATAGGTGAATGCACTATAAATGTGAGCAAACAAGTAATTATCCACCAAATCTCAACAAAAGATGAAATGTCGGTGGCCCTACTTAGTCTGGTGTAGATTTGGGAATAAATACATACATGTACATATGTGCATACACACATATGACACATACATATATATGTGCATATATATGACATGTCTGTGTATGCTTCATCAGTTTCAAAAGGAACATATTAGTTGGCAAAGTCTCCAATGGATGAGCAATTTATGAACAAAATCTTGGTTTGTGTTCTCCTGCTTCCATCTGGCCAGATGCCTTGTGACTACTTCACTCCCTGGATATATTTCCAGCAACAAGTAGAAAGGGGCAATAAAAAGTGAATATTAAACTAGTAATCTGATCTGCTTATTATTAGCCCTAGGGAGAGTCTAAAAGAAAAAACAGTAAAAATAGTATTTGTGAGTCACTTGTGAATGTCAGTTTCTTCAGTTTATCTCTAATATGATCGGGGAAAATATACAACTGGTATTACTGCCCAAATGCCCCCATGTCTAAGCTCAACATATGCTTACTGAGTAAGCCATAAGCACTCCCTGATTTTCATAGTGGATCATATTTAGAGCCACAGCCAACTTGATTCCGAAAGTCCCTGTTCAGTTTTTATGTAATTGCATTTGTGCTGTTTTCACATTGCAGCTTAACCTCTGCATTATTTCACAATATGGTTAGAATTTGGCACCTCAATGAGCATAGCATTTTCCACTTGAACTACAGTTTCTAAATTTCAACCACAATTTCTAAATTGCAGAGGCAGAAACTTTGGGATAACGTATATGATGACTGTTATGTCAGAATGTAAGTGTCATTTTAAAAAGAAGAACAAGTACTCATGTAAGTCTCAAATTGAGAGGGAAAGTATGCCTCTTCTTTTCATCTTCCAAGTAAGCTTTAGCATAAGTGCATTAGTTTTACTCCACAATAGGATGTGTAGTTGGAGCTGGAGTGCATTCTCCCTGACCTTCTACACTCCAGCTGGGCTCGCAGTTAATCCTTTTTGTGTTCTCCCCAAAACCCAATATCAAATTACAAAAGTTCTTAAGCTTTCCCGATTAAGTTGCCAAAAAAACCACATGGAGCATTTTATTGTAAAAGGTGTTTTTTAATTTTTATTTATTTATTTATTATTTTTGTTTTATTGAAGTACAAATATCAATGAGACAGTTTTAAGATACCTTGACAAGATGGATTTCATAAATTAATACATTGCAAACTGTTTTCATAATGTTTTGGTATCATAGAAGGTGCATACATAATATTATACTTACAGGCATTATTATACCATATGGCTCTTATCAGTAAATTAGGAGTGCAGCTGTTTGTGTATCTTATTTTTTATACCTGAATTACATCAAAGATTCAATAATTAATACTTTCTACCTTGCTATTTTCCTAGTGGTTGTCCACAGTACAAGAAGTGGACATAATATCCTATATAACCACCATTAGTGCAAATCTTGCCTCTCATAAAATTATGTAGAGGCACAGCGTTATCTATCCCAACTGTACTGTCTATACAAACACATCATGATTCTTCCTTTCTATACCCCTCCTTTTGTCTACACCAGTCAGAGATGGGCACTCCATTGTCATTCAACTAACTTAGGTGCCTGAACTCAAAGACACAGTCCAACACAGTTCAGCACTCACAACAATAGTGAATTATCTGAAGAAGTTGTCGACCACAGCCATGTACAGCTCAACTTATTATTATGGCCCTGCGGTATATACCTCATTTTTATACTTTTCTGCTGGATGGTTAAGACCTAGATAGAACAAGACCTATATACCAACCTATATACCAACACATGTACTTTTTGTTTCTTATGAGGTTGGTGAAGTCCCCTCAGGGTTTATCTTGTAGTCCTGTACCTTATTCTGTAGATCCTTTGTCTGTGTCATCCATGTGTATGAGTCACGGCCAATGCTTGACCAGTTTGCTCTCTCTGAGAGCCTGAGAGGAAGTTTTCTCTCCATGTGACTCTACTCAGGCACACTATAGAACTTCAATCTCTAAAGGTATTGTTTCTTTTTTCTTTTTTTTTAATTTAAAAACAGCTTTTATTTTATTTTTTTTCTTTTTATATTTTTATTTTTTGTTTTATTTTTGTTTTATTGAAGTATAAATACCGATGAGATAGTTTTAAGACAACTTGACAAGATGGATTTCATAAATTAACACATTGCAAACTGTTTTCATAATGTTTTGGTATCACAAAATGTGTATACATGATATTATACCTACAGATATTATTATACCATATGTCTCTTATCAGGAAATTAAGAGACTGTAGCAGTTTGCATCTTATTTTTTATACCTGAATTACATCAAAGATTCAATAATTAATACTTTCTATCTTGTTATTTTCCTAGAGGTTGTCCATAGTACTAGAAGCCGACATAATATCCTGTCCAACCACCATTAGTGCAAATCTTGCCCCTCATAGAAAAGGTGTTTTTTATAAATGGCACTTCTTAGACAAAACACAACTGGTAGGCAAATCATGCCAACTATCTGCTTTGCCAACAGCTCACACTGCACGGGCCGTGTCAAGCTGAGTGTGACTCATTATCAGTGATGAACAGGAGAGCTGTAGTCACAGGAAGCTAGTCTGTGGCAGAATTTATAAGCAAAACATAAATATTTAATATTCAAGGACAATAACCATGTGAGATTTTTCTATTCCTCTTGACTGCACTGCCAAATCAGTCAACTATGAGCCAACCATGGTCTCACATACCTATAATCCGAGCATTCTGAAAGGCCCAGGGGAAAGATGGTGAATTCAATTCCAGCCTGGGTAATTCAATGATTAGTGAGAACCTGTCTCAAATTTTAAAGCAAAGCTAGGACATCACCAAGTTTCATCTCTTCTGTTCTGGAGGCCCAAGAGGATCTACATTGCCTCTGTTACTCTGTGACTCCTGTAAGGACAGGAGATTCACATGAAGAACACTAGAAGCTTTAGAAGACTAAACAGTAATCCAGACCATCAAGTTTCAGCAAAACCCACAGGCACACGTAGGAGCAACACTTCAGAGAGGTGTGGTATGGGACAGCAAGTTGGCATAGTGCAGGACAGAGGACTGGCATGGACACACAGTCTGCACTGCACTCGCAGCCAGGATGACACAGAAGGAGCATGTTGCTTCATCCTTGAAGAGGTGTCTGCATGCCAGAACACAGCCGGAGCCAGGGTCGCATCACAGGAAGTCACACACTAACTAAAGATGTCTCCAAGTTGCAACAGAGTTTTCTACCCTAACTGATCTTTGCCCATCAATGCAAAAATACTAGAATTATGAAAAAAACAAGGCAACAAGATGCTGCCAACAAGTTAACTCACCGAAATCTTATCTAAGATGCACTGTAGTGAGTGAAGAGTCAGGCAAAGAATTCAAATATAAAATGGTTATAATGTCCAAAGAGATAAAAAATGAAACAAATATGAAAATGCATAATATGAACTAAAAGAGGTTGTAAATAAACAAAAAGAATTTAATTAATAAGATATTTGATGAGCTTAAAGAAGACATAAGCAGCTAATTAAATTAAAGAATTGATGCACAATATGAATGAAAGGTTATGAATAAAAACAATTATTTAATATCCTGGATATGCAAAGTTGAAAGCCATATCATTAGACATGTGCAATCAGGAGAGAGAATACCAGAGTTTGAGGACAAGAAAGATATAATAGATCACTATTCACTGATATTCTAAAAATAAGAAGAAATGACAAGCAATTGGATCAAGAATCCCTAGTCAACACTAAACAACTAAAAAACAGATATCTACAGAGTGTTTCATTCAACAATAGAATACATGTTCTCATCAGCCAATTCCACTTCCTCCAATGTAGACCACATCTTAGCCCATAAAGCATGCTTATATATGGCAGAAGTAAAATACTCTCTTGCATCTTATCAGAGCATAACAGGACACCAGAACTTAACAGTAAAAGACATCACAGAAACCATACAAACACATGGAGATTAAATACATTGTTGAGGGGCTGGAGATATGGCTCAGTGGAATAAGTGCTTCCCTGGCAAGTACAATGGTCTGAGTTCAATCCCCGGTTCTACCAAAAATACATTGTTGAAGGAGCCACGGAAATCAGGGAAGAATTTAAACTATCTTAGAACCAAATGACAATGGCAATGCAGCATTCTAAAATCCTCAACACAGTGAAGGACCATTAAGAGGAAAGTTTGTAGCTGTGCGTGGCAACATTAGAAAAAAGTAGACCATTACAAACAAATGATACATCTCAAGGTCTTAGTAAAATGAGGAATCCAAACCTTTTACAAACAAGGCAATTATAAAGATCAGAGTAGAAATCAATGAAAGTGAAATAGAAATACATCAAATCAATTAGAGTTTATTCTACAAGAAGGTAAAGGTTGATAGGCCTTTAACCAAACTTAGCAAAACAAGGAAAGAAAAGGTCCATACCAATACAGTTAGATATGCAAAAGGTGAAATCACAATGGTTACTGGTGAAATCTACAGGACTATAGGAACTATTCTGAAAATTCATATTTCAGTGAATTGAAAACTCTAGGAGAAACAGGCAAATTCCTAGACACATATAACTGGTCAGTATTGATTGAACAAAGAAGATATAAAGACCTCCATACACTTATAACGGACAATAAAATTAAGGCAGCAATAAAAACTTTTTTAAGACAAGCCCAGGACATGATGAATTCACCATTGAATTTTATCAGAACTTCAAAAGAACTAATGTCAATACTCTTCAAAATCTTCTATAAAAGAAAAAGCATACTAACCTCATTCCTTGAAATGAGCACTATTTTGATACAAACACCAGACAAAGTCTCAAAAAAAAAAAGAACCATAGGCCAATATCCTCAATGAACACGGATGCAAAAATCTTGAACAAGGTATGTAAGAATTGTAGCAACTCACTGAGAAGGTCATCCATTATGATCAAGTTGGCTTCAACTCAGTAATTCAAGAACAGTTGCTATGGTTTGGGTCTAGCTGTCTCCCCAAAGCCTCATGCAATCCCTGAGGCAGCTTCTAGAGTTTGTGATTAGCTCATGATACAAAGCTGGGATTATAGGTAAGAGTGCTACCCCAACCCTGGGGTGGGTAATTTGCATACAATATAAGGCAGGGAAAGAGGCTGGCCAGCTGCAACAGCCGCTGATCTTCTGCTTGCTCTTTGCTGTTCTCCGCCATCAGGAAAGGCTGCCCTCTGCCATGTTCTGCTCTGCCTTGGAGCCAGCTGAATATGCACTAAAACTTCCACTAACTTTGAGCTGAATAAACCTTTCCTTCCTTCCTTTTGCATGTCAGGTATTTTGTCCCAGCAATGACAGAAGAGTAACCAAGACAATAATAACATCGAAATAAATCAATAAATGTAATATGTAAAGAATGACAATCACAAAAAAAGGAATGAAAATGACACAATCATTTCAATTGGTACATAAAATGCCTCTGGCAAAATCTAACACCCATTTATATCTAAAGTTCTGAAGAAGTTCCTAAGAAAAGTTCTGAAGAAAACAGATACATAGGAGCTTTATTTCAAACTGATAAAAACCATTATGGCAAACCCATTCCCAGCATCATATTAAATTGAGTGCAACAGAAAGAACTATTTCTAAATCTGGAACAAGATGAAGGTATTCATTTTCATTATTCCTGTTCAGTGCAGTTTTCTAAACTTTAGCCAGAACAGTCAGTCAAGAGAAATATACAAGAAGGATATGATTCTTTCCATAGGTAACCTAACCTCTCCTGGAGCATTTAACTTATCTTAGTTACTTTCTTGTCACTAAGACAAAATTCCAAACTCTTCAACTTAAAGATGTGCATTCTGGCTCACATTTCAGCAGTCTGAGCCCTTGCTCAATTAGCCACCCTCAGGCAGAAGCAGCATACAAGAGGGATATGGCATGTGTACTCTCTAAAAGACAGGGGAACACAGCTCTCCCATCAGGCCAAATGCTGTGACTCAAGCATTCTTCAGTAGTTCAGGTTCAAAGGGCAATGATATAGCTGAGACTTTGATTCTAGGCATCAGGGTACAGTGCTAGCATGACTCTGGGAAGCAGTCTTGGGTCCTAGGGAACAGAACACACCTGCTGTTCACGTCCTGAAGCTGACTGAGACCACAGTGGCAACCTAGACACCTGGAGGAGTGAGTACTCATGATTGTGTCTCTAGGCCCTGAAATGGTAAGATACAGAGATGGCTCAGGCTGTGAGGTCGGGTGTAGTGGCAGCAAGGATCCAAAAATGGTGGGATGCAGCTGAGTTCCAGGCTTCCAAGGGCAGGAGCAGTGTAAGGATTGTTTTACTTCCTATGGGGAGAAAGCACCTCAGAAGCTCAGATTCCAGAGGGCTGTTCCAGATTCCAGAGAAGCCAGGAGAAAAGAATGAAACAGAACAACTAAACTTGTTTCCTTAAAGAACATCAGCACCAGGAGATACAGCCACTTTGCAGGGCAGAAATTCAGATTTCTACAAGGAAGGGTGACGCATGGGCTCCTATGCTGGGGAAGTGGCTGCTCTTCAGAGCCGTAAGGCTGATTCTCTGTGGGACAAGGCACTAGGTTTGTCCAAGCTCAAGGGGTCATGCTGCCTCTACTGGTTCCCAGACACTCTGCTGGACCTAGGCCTCAAGCAGCTGGGTCCAAGGTACAGCAACTATTATGCAGGAGTGAAGTGGTTCAAGCAGCTTATCCTCAAGAAACAAGGAGCTAAAGCATGTCCTCGGGTTGTGAGGACTCCTGACCTCTAGTGCAAGACTCATTGCAGTAGTGCTCTAGTTTCAAGATGCTGAAGGGCAGTAGCAGCTTGGGTCACTAGGCTAGAGCACAGTATGGCTCTTCCTGGAGCAGAACAGCCCTCTCAATTCTAAGCCTCACTCTAACCTTCTAGGAACCTGTGAACACATGAGGATTTCTTACATAAATACTAAAGGTATTTGGAATGATGATGAGGTGTATTTTACACCTTCTGCTTATCCTTTCCATGTAAGGAGAACTTCCTCCTCACGCTGAGCTGATCCTCTGGTGAAAAGGGAATGGAAGCCAAGTGTTTTCTTCTATTCTCATGTGCCATTCTGAGTTCCTGTACGCCATAGGATTTCTACCCTTCTTTCTCTTGCATTTTTCTTTAGTCACTGGTTAGAATGTAACTGCTTGTTTTATGTTTTTCTCCTTTTGTCAGAAAGACAAGTATGAGGCACTTGGAGTTGACCACTCTCCTGACGTCACTGAGGTTAGCAGTCTGGAAACTCTGTAGAGAGGTATCTGGGTCTCCCATGAGGTTGCAGTGAAGATGTCAAGTGGAATAGCAGTTCCTGAAGTCTTAACTGAGGCTGAAGGGCCTGCTTCCAGCTTCACTCTTGTATCTGCTGACAGGGTTTTAGCTCCTATTGTCAGAGGCATCATGGGTGTCTGGCCATCACTGTACATGGAACTACATAGTTACCTGAGTTACTGAGAAACAAGTGAACTGCCCAAGATAGTATTAGAGAAATCTTTTTTCTCTTTCAGTCAAAAACAAATGTGAGCTCCAGATACAGAGGCACATAGATATACTGTCAACAGTGACACAGACACATAAAACTGTAAGTAGTGACAAGTGATTATGGGTAAAGGGTCCAGAAGTAGACCCACTGGGGTCAGGCGACAGTGGGAGGATTGCCAGCGATTTTTCCCTCTAACTCTACATTGCTTAATGACAGTTTCTGTCTCTGGGACTTATGAGACAATGAGAACAGATAAAGCTGTGAGAGAAAGCTTTTTTCTGATCAGAGAAGGTGAGAAATGAAACTCTTCAGAGGTAGAGAGTGAGGGGGAAGTCAGGAGAGCAGAGAAGAGAGAAACAGACTGTTCATGTTATGTATGGGCACATACAAGGCTCAGGCTCAGTTCCTTGAGAAAGCCTGCCCAGTGGAACAGAGTAAAGGTTCTGAGAATTATGCTAGTTCACCAACTCCTCCTCCCCAAATGGACCTCAGGGCTTAAAACCTCAGTTCTCATTGGAAGCAATACCCACAGAAGACAAGACCAAGTTTATAGTTTGAACAGATTAAAAGATTAAATTTTACTTTGAAGACTGATAAGTCAGGACCCCCATCTCACTCCAAGCCTCACTTACTTTTGGCTCCATGCCAGAGCCAAACCGCAAGAACAACTCCACCAGAATTTGTATCCTGGACCCAGGCTGAAGCAAAACCACAGAAACCGTCCTTTTGTTAACCTCAAAAGTCCCCTACAGACTAAGTAGCCCTGCCACGATTAGCTCTCCCTCAAACACCTCTCCTAAAAACCCTATAAAATCCCCTATCCCCTTTTGTTCAGGGCTGTCTTGGTCAACTAGACAGCCAGCTTGCTTGCTCCTACCTCCAATAAATCTTCTCACGTCAGAATGCCTGGTTTGGTCGATTACAGGGGTTCGTACCTAACAAAGACAACATTTGAAATAAAATCTTCCATGAATATTGAGTATCCTGGAGATAGCAGGAGTCATTAGATTTGAGCATAAATTAATAAGTTATGCAGTCTGAAAAACAGAGTGAAAAAACAGGAAAAAAAAAAAACATGAACAGAGTCTCAGAGCTTGTGGGACAGGGACAGAATATCCAAACCTTCATCAATGGAGCCCTACTAGGAGAGGAGTCATGAAATAGCTGAAAAAATACTCTCTTAATGAAAACTTCCCAGGGCTGGGATATACAGCTCAGCTGCATAAGCGATGCCTGACGAGGGCTAGGTCCTGAGTTTGATCCCCAGAACCACACGCCTTGCTGGCTGCAGGACCCCGGGTGCACTGTGCAGAGTAAAACCCTGTCTCAAAATAAGTACATAAACAAATAAATAAATAATAAAAAATTCCAAATTTTGTGAAAGGCAAAATTACACATTGATGAAGTTCATTAAAATCTAACATAATAAAGAAAGTCAATGCTGAAAATCATGAAAAACAGCAAAAGAAAAACATTTAGAAGGAGTGATTAAATGAACGCCAATTTACTTTCAGGAATGAGAGAAAATGAGATAAGAAACAACCTAAAATTTATAGAAAAAAAACTGTTGACCATTTTATATGAAATCCCCTATCTAGAGAAAGCATCCCTCAATAATAAAGACATTCTTGAGGAAAGAAAAACTATGCCACTTTCCAGATTTTTTTCTCTAGGCGAAATACCACAAAGAAGTTCCTCAGGCTGTAAAAATACAACTGAGAAGCAAATTTTGAACTTGAAAAATGAAAGAAGAGTAAAAATGATAAAGTGAGTAAATGTAGCCAACTACTCTTCTATTAAGTCTTTCTAATATGTATGATTATTGGAAGGGAATTTGTAGAATTTCCTGGTGGAGCTTTCAAAGTATATAGATAACAGATACAATAACTATTAAACAAAGAATAGAAAACAAAGGCATAAAGAGATCTAGTTAATTATTATGCTTCTATATTTTATTCAGAATTGGAAAACAGTAAGGTTGTGAAAAGCAGGGAAGAAATGAGGGAGAAGGAATAGGAGATAAGATAAAATGAGGTAAGATAAGATAGATAATTTTATGTGTTATGTTTTATGCATTCCAGATAGATGACAAAAAACAAAATTACACACAACATGCATTAAATAAATTTAGTTGAAATAAGGCTATTAAAATATGAAAGATGTGAAAATTTGAATAGAAAATCAAAAGCAGAAAAGACAAAGCAAAATGACAGCTCTAAATCTAATCCTATCAATTGCACTAAAGGCAAATGGTCCAAATGCAGTTTATTAAAAATAAATAAATAAATTTCTTAACCTTATAAAAGGATAAAAAAAACAATCCTACAGCCACCCTTTATTCAACATCAGGCTGAGCATGGTGGCACATGTCTGTAATCCCAACACTCAGGAGGCTGAGGCAGGAGGATCACTGCAAGTTCAAAGCCAGGTTGTGCTACATAGTGAGTTCAAGACCAGCCTGAACCTCATAGCAAGACCCTTTCTCAAAAACAAATAAATAAATAAATGGTCTAGCATCCCTCTTGAAAAGCTGAATGTTGTGCAACATCATAAATACAGCAAATGTCCACTCCCACTATTCCTATTCAACATGGAACTGTAGCTTCAAGTCAGTGCAATAAGGCCAAAGACAATATAATAATAAATTGCACAGGAGGGCCAGGGATTGCCCTGAGCATAAGAGCTCAGCAGCACAGCACCTGCCTGGCGAGTGTGGGGCCCTGAGTTCAGTTCCTGGTAGCAAAGGAAAAAAAGAAGAAAAAAAACCTCCAAAAGATAATTAGATAGATAAGATAAAAATGGGAATTAAAACTGTTTCTAATCACAATTGACTTTAATGTCTGTATAGAAAAATACCCTAAAGGAACTGCAAAAGTCCTAGCATTAAAAAAATAAGTTTAGCAAGCTCACAGAATACAAGTGAATGAACCTTATCCTTTCCCCAATGTGTCCTCTGGAAGCCACTGTGAAGGATAAGTTTGACAGAGTGGTGACTACTCAGTCCATCTACTGAGAGGATAATCTCCTTGCTTCCGTTTATGTGATGTATTCCATTCATTGATTCATGTATATTGAAACATCCCTGCATCCCTGGAGTGAATCCGATACAGGGTCAGAAAAAAGCATTTAACAAAATTCAACATCCATTCATGATAAGAACCCTAAAGAAAAAAGAGTACAGGGATTTTATCTCAATTTGATAAAAGCCATCTATGACAACTCAATGGCCAATAACAACAACTCAATGGCCAATATTATACTAAATGGAGGGGTGGTGAAACTTTCCTCCTAAATTCAGGAACACAATAAGGGTGCCTGCTATCACCACTCCTGTTTAATGTAGTTCTCCAAACAGACATCAGAGGAATTAAACAAGAAAAAGAAATTAAATGGGGCCAGCCAGATAGCTCAGTGGAGTACAGCACCTGCTTAGGCAGATGCAGGGGGCCAGGGTTCAATCTCCGGTGTGCTGTGCTAGACCCATCCTAGGGTCATGCTGAGAGTGACTGAGACTAGGCATGGTGATGCATGCCTATAATCTCAGTGGTTGGGAGGCTGAAAATAGGAGAATCACTATGACTCCAATCTCTGTAGTGAGACCCTGTAGACCCTGTACTAAATTTGTTAAATAAAAGAGAATAAAATGAATATGAATAGGGAAAGAAAGAAGTTATTTGCATCGTTATTTGCAGATGACATGATCTTATATAGAATACCCCAAAAGCTCCAATGAAAGACTTTTAGAACTAAGAACCAAATTCAGTAGCATATCAGGGTATAAAGGCAACAGTCTACACTCAAAATCAATGATGTTCCTGTATACCAATAACAAACTCACTGAAAGGGAAACTAGGGAAGTGATACCTTTCACAATAGCATCTGGAAAATGAAACACTTAGAAATTAACACAACAAAAGAAATGAAGAAGCTCTGCAATGAAAACTATAAGTATATAGGAGATCTTTCTGGGTGTTTCACCACAGGTCTGTAATCCCATCAATCAGAGGGCTGAAGCAGGAGCTGTGAGTTCAAGGCCAGCCTGTACTACATAGCAAGACTCTGCCTTAAAACGAAGGAGATAGAAGAGCATATCAGAAAATAGAAAGATATTCTGATCCTGGATAGGCAGAATAGAATCAACATAATTAAAATTGCCATTCTTCCAAAATTGTTTTATAGATTTAATAGAATCTCAACCAAAGTACCAATAACATTCCCTGAAAAACTAAAGAAAGTGATGAATGCAATCCTAAAATTAATACAGAACCAGAAGAGACCTAGAAAAGTAAAAGCAATTCTGGAAGAAAAGGGCAAAGAAGAGGGAACCAGAATTCCAGACTTTTAAGCTGTACTAAAAAGCTACAATGATAATAGCCACATGGTATTAGCAAAACAAACATCCAGTGACAAAACAGATTTGTGGGTCTGTAGAAAAGTAGAGGAGATGCAGAAACAATTCCAGCCCCACTGAAGGAAAGACAGCTTCTTTAACAAATATTCCTGAGAAAACTGGTTACACATATGTAGAAGATTAAATCTAGATCCATAACTTCTCACCACACACTAAGCTGAAATAAAAATAGATCAAAGAACTTAATATTAGAACTGAAATAACATAGAACTGGACTCTTCTGGAAGTTCAAATAGGTAAAACTTAAAAATATAGATGTATACAAAGACTTTCTGAACAACCCCAGGTGTTCAGGAAACGACACCAAGAATCGACAAGTGCAATATCAACTTTTCTTCATATAGTATAAAATAGTATTAAAACTGAAATATTACAAGTGATACAGAATTTTACTTAACAGAGTAATATGAGGAAATTAAGAGAAAAAAACGAAAAAAGACAAAACAGAATTAACTTGAGGTGAATATATACTTTTCAGATGAAGAAATACAAATGGCAAGTAAATATATGAAAAAATGTTCA
Organism: Ctenomys sociabilis; assembly: GCA_004027165.1. NCBI lineage: Eukaryota > Metazoa > Chordata > Mammalia > Rodentia > Ctenomyidae > Ctenomys > Ctenomys sociabilis. The sequence goes on along the minus strand of PVKA01013542.1, from coordinate 14,212 downwards.
ACATCATTGGTATTCAGGAAATGCAAATTAAAACAACACTGAGATACCATCTCATTCCAGAAAGAATGGCTTACATCAAGAAGTCAACCAATAGCAAATGCTGGAAGGGGTGTGGGGAAAGAGGAACTTTTCTCCACTATTGGTGGGAGTGTAAATTGGTACAACCACTGTGGAAATCAGGATGGAGATTCCTCAGAAAGCGAGGACCGAAGACCCAATTCAAGTCACTTATTCCTCTCCTGAGTATTTTTCCAGAAGGACTAAAACATCATACCACAGTGATATATGTGCACCTATGTTTATTTCAGTTATTCATTTATTTATTTATTCATTCATTCATTTTGTGGAACAGGGATTGAATTCAGGCCCTTGTGCTTGCCAGGCAAGTGCTTATTCTACTGAGTTATCTCCTTGGCCCCCCACAGTAATTTGTCATAGCAAAATCCTGGAAACAATTGAGATGCCCATAAACTGAGGAACGGATACAGAAGATGTGGTATTTTTACACAATGGAGTATTATTCAGCTATGAAAGAGGATAAATTTGAGCCTTTATTGGTAAATAGATACAACTAAAGACCATACTCATAAGTGAAATAAATCAGACCCACATATGCAAACATATTGTCTCCTTAGTGTAGCAACCTGAAAGAGAAAATGGAATCGGAAGGGTACAATAGACACTAGGAAAAGGGGATGAACTTATTCAAAAGGAAAAGCTACAGAGTTGAGGAGAAGGATAGGAGAGAGTGTGCAGGAGAACCATCTGAACTCCCACCAACAGTGGAGAAAGGTTCCTCTTCTCCCACAGCCCCTCCAGCATTTTTTATTGGTTGACTTCTTTTTTTTTTTTTGGTTGACTGCTTGATGTCAGCTATAAATATATATTTGTATGTATGAAAGCAGAACAGTTTGGATAACTGTACTGTGGATTTCTGCCAGTCTATGGAAGGGATTCAACTTTAAAAATCTATACAGCAAGGAAAACAATCAACAGAGTGAAAAGGCAACTTTCAGTTGGGAAAAATATTTGCCAGCATACAGAGCACATATAGCTAACATCCAAGCTATATAAAGTACTTAAAAAATTAGATGCTTCTAGGAAAAAAGACTCAATAAAAAAGCAGACAGCTTAAATAAGTAAATGCTTCCCAGAAGTACATATGGCCAATAAACTCATAAGACAATGTTTAACAACTCCGGCCATTAGAAATTACCAAATAAAACAATGTCAAGATTCTACCTTTCTCTAGAAAGTACAGTTATTATCAAGACATCAAATAATGAAAAAAAATTCCTAATAAGGTTGTTGGGAGGAAGAACCCTTCTAAATTTTTGGTTGAAATTTAGCCTAGTACAGCCATTATGTTAACCTGAAGATTCCTCAAAAAACTAAAACTAGGAATTCCATGTGACCTAGAAATTCCCCTTTTAGGTATCTTCCTAAAATAGCCAAATATGTCATATTTCACTGACATTCTTATAGGAGAACAATTCACAATAGATAGCTATTCAAAGCATCATATTCAATAGGCCAATAAATAAATAAAATGTGGTATTTATACACAATGGAACACTACTCCTCTCTGCTCTAAAGAAGTCCAGGGGAAGACAATGCACCCTGAAACCATAATGTTGAGAGAAATAAATCAAACACACAAATTTAAATATTTCTCATGTGACAAAGCCAAATTATAAAGAACAAAATAACCAATAGATAATAGGAAGTATGGAATTAAATCTTCCTGAAACAGATAAAGTTATATAGCAATGATACATGCTTACCTATGTTTATAGTAGCATAATTCATAGTAGCTAAGTCTTGGCAGTAGTCTTTGTGTCCATAAATAGATGAATGGTGAAGAAAATATAATATTTATACACAAGGGAGTACTACTCTGTCCAAAGATAACAAACTTGAGTCATCTGCATTAAAATACATGCACTTTGAGATCATAAAATGATTACAAGCTTAAATATCCCATGGTTTTTCTAGTTTTTCATATTAGAAACTATAAATAAAGAACAAAAGGTAGGTGCAGATAGGAAAGCAGAAAAAGAGTACCCTCCTAGTCCTTACCTGAAAATGCTCTGCTGGCTCAAATATAGCCCTAGACACCATTTTACTCAAAGTAGGCATGTTCAGCAGTTTCTTTAGATTAAGTTTTAATGAGGTCCTGTTGTTCGCCAGACATATTTGATGGTAAATCTCAAGTGCATCGCAACATCAAATACTATAGGTCACACTGTCAAACATGGAAAAAATCTAAAAGGTAGATAAGAAGAAATAGGGAAACAGGTCATCCTTACATGGGAAGGAGATCAAGAGAGGAAGAGGGATGAGGAAAAAACAAACTAAGACAGTAATTAAGATATGTTATGTGCAGATACCATTAACATAAGAAATGTAAACACTTGTTCTTCAAACATGGCTAATAAAAAAGAAAGACCTTCCCTTCAAATAAAATGTAGATAGACATGCTTAAAAGTACATCTCAGTGCAAAAGCCCTGGGTTCAGTCTCCAGTACTCAAAAGATAAATAAATAAAGTAAAGTATAAACATTTGGATTTATCTCTAAAGATCTCTATTCTTTTCCATTGGTCTGTGATTTGGTTTTTATGCAAGAATCATATTATTTATTGACCCTAATTTTGTAGGAAAGTAGAAAATATACTTTCAACTCTGTTTTCCTTGCTCAGAATTGGAAGTATGGAGTTAAATCTTCCTGAAATAGATAAAAGACTGAGACTATTCAATCTTTTATGGTTTCATTATTATTCAGATTGAGACTATTCACAATCTTTTATGGTTCCACATGAATTCTATGATTATTTTCCTATTTCTGAGATTGTTCCAATAAGTTCACACTGAATGCTTGCATAAGTGTGTGCATGTGTGAGATTATATATATATATATATATATATATATATATATATATATATATATATATATGTGATTGTGTCACCTGCAAAAAGAAATAATGTTCCAATTTGTAGCCCTTATATTTTTCTTGTCTGAATATTCTTCCTATTATTTCCTGTACAGTATTGAAAGGAAACAATGAGAGTAGGTATTCTTGCCTTGTACTGGCTCTTATTGGAAAACCTTGCAGTTTCTCTCCATTATCAGTTGTGGATTTTTCATAATTGGCTATGTTGAGAAGCTTTCTCTCTATGCCTAAGCCTTTACAAGGTCTTATCAAATGATGATGTTATATTGTGTTGAAGGTTTTTTGCATATCATTGTTACAGTGATGTGGCTTCATTCTTTCAATGGGATTCATTGTTTGGTTTTTGTTAAGCCTGCCTTACGTATCAAAGATCATAATCTTTTTTATATGTGTTGGTGAATTATATTTATTAATACCTAAGGATTCTTGCATTTATGCACTTGAGAAAAGCTTCCCTGTAGTATCTTTCAATGTGCTATCTTTGGCATTGGTGTGATTCTGGTCTCGTAAAATGTGTTGTAAACTAAGTTCAATCCCCAGTTCCGCCAAAAAAAAAAAAAAGAAGAAGAAGAAAAGCAAATGTGTTTTAAATACTTTCCTCCAGTTCTTTTTCTTGAGGAATTAGAGCTACTAGTAATAGTTTTTTTTAAATATTCAGTAGAATTTAGTCATAAATCTATTAGTCCTTTGGTTTTCTTTCCTTAGAACCTTTTGATTACTACTTCAATCTGTGCATTTATTTTTTGGTCCAGTCAGGTGTTCTATTTCATCCTGATGAATTCTTGGTAGTCTGCATCTGTCTAGAAATTTTTCACTTTCTTCTAAGCTATCCAGTGTATTGGCATAATGTGTTTATAATAGTCCCTTATGATTCTTTATCTCTGAGGCATCTTATAATTTCTCTACTTTCATTTTTTTTGTCTTATTTGATTCATATCTCTCTTTTGCTATGTTGCCTAGATAAATATTGATAACATTTGTTTAGCTTCTCAGAAAAACAAATGCTAATTTTATCATTTTTCTATAGTTTTACTATTCTATATTTATTTCTGATATTTATGATAATTTGCTTTTATTTTAGTTCCTTAAAGCCTAATGTAAGACTATTTATTTGGAATATTCTTTTTAAAGAACCAGATACTTGTTGCTATAAGCGTAACTCTTTAGAACAACTGCTTTTGCTACATCTACTTTATCTTGACATATTGTATTTCCATTGTCAGTTGTTTCATAGTATTTTTAATTTTTACTTAAAGTCTATTATGTCAGATGTAAGTAAACACACTTCTGTTCTCTTGGTTACTATGGTTGTTTTATTTAAATATTTTTTAATCTTATAATCTGTACAGAATTAGTAAATTTAGCAAGAATTTGGCTTTGGCCATAGTTTACCCACTTCTTTCTCATAGCTAGACCTTCCCACCCTCTCCTTTGTCATAAATCTGGACCTGCTTTCTGTGTCATATTAAACTTTAATCTCCATGTCAAATACAAAAGAGAAGTATTTGAAGGTTTTCTTTGGCTAGTTGGTGAATAATTTATTCCATTCCTCATGTAAGTAATTTCTATGCTATTCTATGATCTGTTAAGTGGAGACTTTAATTTAAAATAGTGAGTGGCTATACTACTTTGACTCAGTGACTTACTCTTTATGGACAATAAAATGAGTTAAAGCCAAAAAGAGTGGAGAGGAAACTTAATTAAAAGACATTTTCAACATTCTCTTTTCATATTGGCTGGAAAAATTGGATTTAAATACATGTAGGAGTCATTCAAAATTTCTAGTGATTTTTCTTACTCAGTTATCTTAGCTTATGAATTACCCATATGCCATTTTCCACATAAAGGGGAAAAAAGGCAATGTATATAAATTGTCTCAACTCAGCCTTTTCAACTCTTTCAAATCCTGTGCTTGGGATTTCTTTGATCTCTACTACTTGATTTGGAAAAGTTCTGCTGCTATGCACTTGCAGTCATGACTTCCCTAATTCAAATCAGAGCTGGCAGAAAAATATAAAGACCTATTTGCTTGAGAATGCAGTACTGGGAGAGGTATAGGTATTAAAATGCCTACTCTGAATATTGGATCATCTTACTCTTGATATTTTTGGTTTAGGTTAACATTCTCTGTGCATGCATCAATTTATCGTGAAAGATCTATATTTTCTCTTACCCAAAGCTGTCATCAAAATAAATCCTTCCCCTATTATACTCCTTCAGTCCCTAAGGATGGGTCTTGTCTGTGCTTTTATCTTTTAGGATTCATAATTCTTTTCAAATGTGAGCAGATTTATTCTCACAGCAGGCTGGAATTTGATGAAGTTCTCTCACAACCATCAGGAATAAATTTTCTTTTTATATTCCAGGAATAGAAAGTCACTTACTTGTGGAATTCAGAGTTTTAAATCTGTCTAATTGGAGAAGAATAGACGGGAGAAATGAAGAATATGTTGGCTTGAAAGAAAAAATTTTGAAATGCATTCTCTGGAAAGGATGTTATTCTGTGCACCTTATTCTATACAAAATTCCTACCACATGGGACATAAAAGTATTCTGCTCCAAAAATAACTACCTCAAATACCTCAGTGGCCCCAAAATCATCATGTTGCAGCTGTTGGCCTACGCAGACACTACATGTTTCTCACATAATTCTGGTTTTGGAGTCCTGCACTCTTCCCTAATGGTTGAACTAAGAAACCACCTGACAGCTGTTGCTCTTCTAAAACATCTTCTAGGGTGGCTCATGATAGTGTACTTGAGTCTCTCCATGTGCTTAAACTCCAGACTACATAGTCTTTGCTCTTAGAAAACAATCATGAAATCCTAAGTACGTTGCACTACCTCCTCTTTGCACACAGGATGTTTCCCCTGGGCAACTTCTGACAGTTTGCCTCAGAGAAAGTGAGAGGTCCTCGGGCTCTTAGATGCATTTCTTCTTATCCACATATAAGAAATGAGGAATTCTAAAACCTCCACCAATGACACAGTACCTGCTGTAAAAGCAAAATAGCATTTACAGTGACCAAAATGATATTAAAATCAAGAGGTTTATCCTATACTATTTCCTACTCTTGACCACTCTTATCTATGTGATAATTGTGACCTGTGACTAAGACCTTGTGCCTACCTCTGAGGTCTTGGCAAATCATATGAACAATCAAACTCATTCTCTCCTTCTGTGAAATAGGTACTATCATTTAATTTCTCACATTTTTTTTCCTGGTTCTTGGGATTGAACTCAAGACCTTGCGCTTGCCAGGCAAGTGCTTATTCTGCTGAGCTATCTCCCTGGCCCCTCTTCACACATTTCTTATAGACAATAAGTAAGGTCCTTTTCAAAGGTGAAAATAATAAAAATCTGTGACACAAATTTCATTTTAAGTATGACTAGCAAAAAGAATGCTGAAGCTACTAAGCTATGATATATTGTGAATGCTTCAAAGTTTATAGTAGTACAAATGCAAACAGAAGCAATGGAAGACTGAAAAAAGTTTAAAATTCAAGAGCAAAGTCCTCACAGTTTTAAAATTAATTCTGTTCTGGCTCTGAATCATTCAGTATCTTTTATCTTCCGAAATCCCTCACCAAAGAAATGGTTACAATTTAAGTATCTATGTCATAAAAATACTTCTGGAATTAAACAATGCATATACAGGCCTAGGTATATATAATGTTCTAAACATAAAAGCAATCCTTAATGCCTTTAAGTAGGGCAAATGGAGCTAGATGGCAAAATGACTTTCAGATTTCTAACAATTCTGGCAGAAATTCCTCTGAAATTCTAGGAATTCCCTTCATAAAGATTATTAAACCAAGTCAGTATTCCTGACAAGAATTTTCTTTGAAACTGATAGCAAGCAAACAAAGCCTGACAACCCCCTGAGGAGAACACGGAGTCGATCATGCTGCAGTTGTTCCTCTGTGGCTTATGTGACTTGGGGTCTTGAGATCAAGACCCTGGTTAGAAACTGACTAAAATATACAAAGCCAGGAGGTTGATTGATTAAGGAGCTTTGAAGAAAGACAAACTTATAAATATACCGTTTTTGAAAGCAAGCATCCAACTTTGGACATCACATATGATCTTTAACTTGGAGATTCATGTGACCTCCATGAATCTAAGCTCATTTGCATGTCATGTCTCTTGACTCTGAGTTGTCTGACTGTATGACTCTGCCCTGAAAACTGACCTCCTCATATCAGTATCTGTGGCTCAAGCGCTTAGCTGTTCCATGTAGAATACTACCCATGTGCAGCTAAGAGAGACAACCACAGCTTTGTGGGAAAACATTGAAATTTTAGACCCAGATTGCCTGAGTTTGAATCAACTTAGACTTCTTTGCTTAAAACTTGCCTGCTTTGGGTGAGTCCCTTGCCTTCACGTGCCTTGCCTGTAAAATGGAAATGAAATGAAAGCTTTTGTTTTCATTTTAGGTGTCTTGGTACTATTGTGAGGAAGATGTGAGCTGGTATTTGTAAAATTTGTGTGACATAATACTTATCCCAGAGAAAACCTTCTATAAATATAAGTATTATCATTATAAGAAGTTTTTCCCCCAAACCAGCAACTCTCAAGCTGTGACTGCATTGGAATCACGGAAGGCTTGTTACCATAAGCCTTAGGTTACATCCCTCCCATGTGTGATGCAGTGAGAGTTGGTTTGCAACAAAGCCCTGGGTGATGCTGAAGTTGATGATATGAGGCCAGAATCTTAAGAAGCACTGCCCTATAGCACTAATTCCAAATTTTCACCAACAATCAGATGCAAAGCTATGCGAGTGGATGTAATAGTTATTTTAGCATCATAATGTCAGTGTTTGTAAGTGAATATATGGGAAGCCTTGTCTAAAATGGCCAGAACGATTAAATGTGGTTGGGTTACCCGGGATAATTCTGGAGCGTTTTGTCCTAGGGCAGCAGGGCTAGGGATGAGAAGGGGAATGCACTCTAAGCAGTGGCTTTCTTTACACCTAGCTTCTCTGATAGTCCCTTTCAAAAGAGGGGTTGTCAGGGCCGGCGGTATAGCTCAGCGGACTAAGCGCTTGCTTAGGTAAGCGCAGGGACCAGTGTTCGATCCTTGGTTCCCCCAGCCGCATCGGCCCCGCCTTCGGGTGCGCTGAGCCGGCAATGCAATCCGGGCGCGGTGGCGCGCGCCTGTCATCCCAGCACATGGGAGGCAAAAAGCAGGAAGATCACTATGAATGTGGGCAGGAAGAAAAGCTTTATTTAGCTCACAGTTACTGGAGGTTTCAGTCCATATTCAGCTGGCTCCAAGGCAGAGGGGCACATGGCAGAGGGCATCAGTTCATGGTGGCCGAACAGCAATAACAGCAAAGAACAATCTGTCTCTTATATTCTATTCAGGCTCTGTACTCCAGGTTGGGGTTCAGTACTCATACCCATAATCCCAGCAGTACTAAGACTCATAATCCTGGCCTTGGATCACACATAATCCCAGTGGATCATGAGTTAATCACAAACTCTAGAAGTCCCCACCCCATGATTACATGAGGCTTTGGGGGGACAACTAGATGCAAATCATAACAGGGGTTTTCTGAAGTGTGTGTGTGTGTGTGTGTGTGTGTGTACACATGCATATGTGTATACAAATAATGCTAATCTTTTTTTTTTTTTTTTTGTCTTTTTTGAGACAGGGTCTCACTGTGCAGTTCAGGCTGGCCTTAAGCTCACTTTGTAGCTCAGGCTGGTCTCGAAGAGGAAATTGTGCCTTTGGCAACAACGGAAAGAACCTGGAAAGCATTGTATGAAGTAAAATAAGCCAGACATAGGAAAAAAAATCACATCTCACTTATGTGTAGAATCTGCATAAGTCAAAAGTAAATAGGGAGTAATAGAATGAGATGGGGAGTGAGGCAGGGAATGGGGAGACAAAGTGGAGCACACAAAGCCATGGCTGTGGAGGATGGAGGAGTTTGGAGATTAAATGTGGAGCCCAAGTACCATGAGCAGCAGAACTGCACTGTACTTGAAACTGCTGCCTAAACAGTAGATTTTAGCAAGACATGGTGGCACATGCTTGTAATCAAAGCATTCTGAGGCTTTGGTAACTTGGCAAAGGGGGGGAAGGGACAAGAGGAAAGCACAGGAGAGGAAAAGCGAGGAGCAGAGAGGGGAAGGGAGGAGAAAGCATGGGAGCAGAGGGGAAGGATGAAGCTCAGTGTCAGCTTAACAGCTCAGTGTCACCCTAACTTCAATCTCCAGTACCTTAAATTTACAAAGTAAATTTTAGCAGCTTGCCACTTTTGCAACAAAAATAACTGAAACAATGGATGTGTTGACTTGCTTCACTATAGGAATGATTGCATTGACTACATGTATCTCATGATTTCATGTTGTATACTTTAAATATGCATAATAAAATGTTCAACAGCATTGGTCATTCAAGTGATGCAAATTTAAAAAAACACTGAGATTCCATCAGTCCAGAAAGAATGGGTACCATCCAGAAATCAGCCAGTAACACATGCTGGCGGGGCTTCTCCCCTGCTGGAGGTCTAGACTGGTGCAACTACTGTGGAAATCAGTGTAGAGATGCCTCAAAAAACTGAAACTAGAGGTGCCATTTGACCCAGCCATGCCCCTTCTTGGTGTCTTCCCAAAACAGTGTACGGACCTAGAGGTCCTACTTCTAGGGGGAATGTGTGGGACACACATACGTGAGTGTCCCCTTGTGTGAGAAACTGGAAGTGTAAATAGGAACCAAAATATATAGTAGACGTGGTGAAACAGGAAGAAATTGTTCAAAAGGAAAAGGGCATGGGGCAAAATGACAAAAGAAGGATCAAATGGAAAGAGGAGAAGGCGGCTGGAAGAGAGGGGAAGGAAGAGGAGCTAGGATGTGTCACGTATAGGCACAAATTCCCTGAGATGAATGTGATCTTGTGCATATCTAAATTCTTCAATTGTACCAGTAAACTTAATAAAAATAAATAAAGCTTATTTTAAAAGGCAAGTGTTTCTCCTACAGAGTTAAACAGAACATTTAATCTGTGTGGATCACAGGTCCTAATCCTCATCCTTCAGATACACTTTCCTGGAGCCACAGACCCAGGACACCCTTTGGTGCTTAAAGCCGACCCTCAAACCGAATGACCCACCTATCAACAGGTGAAAGAGAGCGCGAGGAAAGGAATGTCCAGCCACTGATGCGGCCCAGACTCTCAGCCGGGGTGCACTGGCGGGGGTCCTGGGAATTCAAAATCCTTAGGAAGCAAGAAAAAAGATGTACAAGGGTCCCTTCAGGGTGCTAGCAAAACCGCAGAGGGGCTGGGTGAGCCCTCTCCGCACTCCCACCGTGCAGGCAGCCGGGGCTTGGGATCCGGCGGCGTCACGCGCCCCGCCTTTCTGCAGCCGCCGCGGGCTGCTTGGGGGAGTGCGTCGGGGTCACGGGCAGAGAGGTGAGCGCGGCGGGTCCTCCCCGGGAGGGATGGGGCGCCGGGAGGCCCGGAGGCCGGGGTGGGGTGCAGGTGGGGCGACAGGAGGGGGCCGGGCAGGGGAAAGCAGACAGGTCCACACTGCTTCTTCGTTGCTGGACGAGAGTCAGAAAGCTCAGGGAAGACGGCCAGCCAGCTAGGCGAGAGCCTGCTGCAGACGCGGGTGCACGCGTGCACGGTCGCCCGGGACACCGAGGAGCCCCCGCGGACCTGGGCGCGAGGCGGAGCTAGCGGTGACAATTCTATGTAGGTGCTGACTTTAAGCCGAGCTGAAGCGCACTGGGGTTGGGTGGGCTGGATTTTAAAGCTTCCAGCAACAAAAACAATCGCTATAATAAAGGTACACTTCTGGGTTAATTTGACAACTGCATCCTGCAGCTAGGGGAGCGCCTCCAGGCCCCTAGGAGAGTGCGAGTCCGGGGCGGCAAGCCAGGAATCCAAAGCCGCTGGCTTCCTTGGAGGGCGCAGAACTCCTCCTCCCTCAGGTTTGGACTCAAGTTTCCATTTCCCGCGAAGATTTCTTCTCTCTGCACATGTCACCAGAGGATTCAGGACCAAGAAAGAATAGCTCAGGTATTGTCGATTCCTATTTCATTCTGAATATTCTTAGCTGTGGGCTCACATAATAAATTCACGTTCTCATACATCTGATTCCCTTTTAAATAACTCACATGTGGGCACACACACAGAACTTCTGTTTTCTACCTGAATAGAGAGAGACACTATCGCCCCAGTGTTCCTTACTTTGCCTATCTCATCATAGGCAGGTGGAAATGATGTCCCCCAAATGCAAAGAAAATGGTTAAAATGATGACTAAAGTGGTGATATTATTCATCATCTATCATACTTGAATTCAGGCTGAACTCCAGTTTATCTTTGTATCTATATGAAGACACAACCAATTCAGCTTCTGTATTATTTCTCATATACTTCATAGCTGAAGGATGGTTACTAGAAGAATCCAAAATAATTTTATTCGAAAGAATATTGAGCTTTATGCATTACGTAGGTCACTCTTGTTGGAAAAGCATCATAAAGATTTGATTTCAACTCGGTATGTTTTGAATTTCAGGAGGAAATTAGCTTTGGATCCTGGGCTTGCCTCACATGTGGGTAGCAGATACCGTTTTTCCAACAAGATGAACTTAGCACGTCACTTTCCCGCCCCTTTGGCTTCGGGGAGAAGGGGTCAACAAGAGAGATGTAGGGTGTTTCTAAGCGGAGCCAAAGCGGGCAGCTCCTTGCCAGCCAGGGTCAGCGTAGCTACTACCCAGAGGTCACACCGCAAGCCTTCCCAGCAGGTCTGTCCTGCTGCTGCTGGTCCTTAGTTGACAATGAAATGTCCACCGTGTCTTTTTTGGCGTGGACTTGTAGAGATGGTAGAGAGAGATTGATTCTTCCTTCCGATAGATTATTATAACTCTTAGAAATGTTTCTGGAGAACATCTAATCAAAGAAAACATACACCATACATTAAATGATTAAATTTCTAAAATTCAGTATGAAATATATAGTTACATATATGCATATATTGATACAACATATAAAACGGCTGGAGCATCTAGGATATAGCTCAGTGGCATAAGCGCCTGTCTTGCTAGGACAAGGTCCAGAGTTCAATCCCTGGTAACAGAAAAAAAAAAGGGGGGGGGGGGCTGGAAAGGAATATACCAAATTGCTGATTATATGAGTGAAGATTATTCTTTTATTTTTAAAATTTATTTCTAGTTTGCTTATTTTCTAAAATAAGTGTATTATTTTTATGTATTTGGAAAGTCAACCTAAAGGGACTCTTCACTATATTTGATGATGGTCTGTCATTTTCCTTTTAACAAATCCCTATATGATAGAGATTGTGGCTTCTCAGGAAGAAGCTGTGAGGAAATTTTCTCAACAGTAAATATCCCACTTGGTGGTAAGTCCCAGTGTGAGGCCTGGACACACTACAGTTTCATAAAGATTGCATTTTACTACAAAGGGTATGAAATTAGGCACTTAGGACCCGGAATACCATGGGTCTCCTGGTTTCCCAGAGTGGCTGTATGGTGTGACTTTGCTCCAACTATTCATAACTCCAAAGTGTGATTTTTTTTCAGGATGATTGTGAAAGGAGGGCAAGTCAGCTACTGGTTGGTCTCCCTCACGGCGATGTGCCTGGTGGCCACCCCTGGGAGCAGGGCCTGTCCTCGCCGCTGTGCCTGTTACATAGCCACAGAGGTGCACTGCACATTTCGGTACCTGACCTCCATCCCAGATGGCATCTCACCTGATGTGGAGCGCATGAATTTAGGGTGCGTGGGGCCTTGTGTGACCCTCTCTCAGGGAGGGATAGAGCATGTCTTGTCTCACAAGTCCTAGTGACTCTGAAAGACTAGCTGCAACTGTTTGCTTCTCCTTTTCCTTTCCGCCTCCTCCTCCTCCTTTTTCTTTCTTCTTCTCCTCTTTCCAGTCCTCCTCATCCTCCCCCCTCCTCCCCATCTTCCTCCTCCTCCCCAACTTCTTCTTCCTCTCCTCCTTCCTCTTCTTCAAAAATGAGCTTGCTTGTTGGAGAAAACAATGACTTTTTCCCAGTAATCTGTTACTAGGATAAAGTCTAAAACCTAAAGCCCCTCTTGGTAGCTTAAGAGGCTCGCATAAAAGCCTCCTTCCCGATACATTTTTACTGGAAAATCATATACCTCCAAGTAGGAATATGAGTTATATTATAAGAAATAACAGGGCAAGTGCAATTCCTACCCTTTCTGTGAAAGATACAAAAAGTTCACTATAGTTCCTGTAAGGCCATTTGAGATTTATGAACACTAGGACATGTAAGCACCCAATTGAAGTTAGCCATTGCTATTGATGAGTTATTTAAAATGCTTGGCTAATTAAAGGTCGAAAGATGATTTTAAAAGCTCATGAAAAAGTGTTTATGTGACATCAGTGAGCATCTCCTTTATGTCAATCACAAAGTTTGGCCCTGGGGACACAGTGATAAAAAAGTGATATTATTCACCTCTGGAAGCTGTAGTAAAAGATGCACTGCACCATTAATGCAATGTAATATGGACTGTAACAAAGCATACAAAGCATCTTGGGAACAATAAACAAAACTAGTGGCTCACAGTTGCCGGTGTTCACTATGCACCGGCATTGATGTAGGCACTCTCACTCTGTACATTCATTTAACCTCAGAACACTTTGGCACGACCTTACTTTATACCTGGGAAAACTGAGATACAGAAAGGCTCCCGATTTTACTTAGGGAAGCACAAAACTTAAGTGCCTAAGTACCACTTAGGCACTTAACCACATAACCACACCCAAAGCAGAAGCCACTAATTCCACTACTAGTGAAGGCTTCAGGGGACACGGTCCTAAAAGCCAGGCATGGATCATAATGTTTCCAGATAGAAAAGGGTAGGGTCAAAGGAAATCTGACCTGAGGTTTCAGCATGAACCCAAAGATCTGAATATGAGAATGAATAAAGTGAGTTTCAGATATCTGGAGAGGCTGACTGAAACCCAGACTGAAAGAACTGGTGAGGGTAAAGCTGATCTTCCGGTAGAATCTGGTGAATGAATTAAGCAATATTTCAAACATTTGAATAACTCTTTAGAACACAGGAAAACAAGGGAAGCATTGTGTGTGTGTGTGTGTGTGTGTGTGTGTGTGTGTGTGTGTGTGTGTGTGTGTGAGAGAGAGAGAGAGAGAGAGAGAGAGAGAGAGAGAGAGAGCCCTTAGAAATTCAGTGAACAGATTTAGCTTATGCCAGTGATTTAACTGACATTTTTATTTCAGGTACAACAGCTTGATTAGGT
>PVKA01013541.1:41955-54824 GCA_004027165.1 Ctenomys sociabilis | reverse complement strand
TTGCTCCATGCTCTTCTTGACTTGATGGTTTGTGAAGAGAAATCTGCTGTTATTCTGATGGGTTTTCCTTTAAATGTGATCTGTTCCTTTTCTTTAGAAGCTTTTAGTATTTTGTTTCCATGATGAACTTCTGGGATCTTGATTATTATATGTCTGTGAGTGGTTTTAATTGGGTTGATGTTATTTGGAGTTCTATATGCTTCGGTTGCCTGAGTGTCAGATTTTTGCCCCATATTTGGGAAGTTTTCCGCTATTACTTCTGCCTATATTCTTTTTATATCATTTGTATTGACCCCTTCCTTCTCATTGATGCCTATTAGTCTTACATTGTTCATCTTTGCATCGTCTTGCAGATGTTGAATTAATTATTTCTGCATCCTAATTGTTTTAAAGAGATCTTTGCTTGCTTTTTCACTAGCTGCACTCATGTATTTAAGGTCAGAAAGTCTATTTTCACTTTTCACTCAAACAGATTTGCCAGCTTGTGATTGAGGTCCTATATATCACTTTGGATCTGTTTTATACATTCTATTTCTTTCCTATATTCCTTATTCAGTGGTTCCGTCATTTTTATTTTCTACACTATTTTTTTAATCAGTCTATTCTTTAGAAGCACTTAGTACTTCTTTGATTATAGTTATCACTACTTTTTTTACTTCAGAAATTATTTCTGATCTGATCTCTTCTATACCTTTCTGCAGTTGTTTCTTTACTTCCAACGCTATTATTTCAGAGATTTCAGGTGTGTGATTTCCAATTTCCTCTATGCTAGTGTCTTCTGCATTTGTACTGGGTGGACTTGGGGCCTGAGACTGCTTTTAGTTTCTTCTCTTTGTCATTCTGTATACCACCAATTTTTGACCTTTGGTGTAGAGCTTAGATAGAGTTATTACCTTAGATAGAGCTTAGATAAATTTATTACCTTAGTAATAATTAATATAATTATATAATTAATATAATTAATATAATAATATAATAATTTAGCACCAGGTCCAGATCTATGAAGTTCAGACTCCTCCAGGTGGGTGTGGCTTGGGTCTGGTTGCTGTGCTTCCCTTGTTCCTGCTGCAGCCTTGCAGGTGAACCCTTTGTGTCACTCTGGCAAGATGTTCCGAATCAGCTGGGTGGGTCTTGCCTCTAATCTCTTTGTAGGGAGTTATACTGAAGAGTTCCACGCTGGGCTTGCTCTCTGGGTCCATTCAGGATCCAGCAGCCTGGGTGGTCTCACTCACACACTGGGGCTCAGCCTTCGCTCTGGGTCTGTTCAGGATCCCGCAGACCTGGCAGTCTCACTCACATGCCGGGCCTGTGCTCTGGGTCGCTTCCAAGTCTGTGGCGATTTGTAGCAGCAACAAACAAGCAAATATAGCAGTGATAACTGAGTTCATGTCTATAATAGACTTCCCGCATGTTCTGGCTCTAGACCACAGCGCCATCTAACTGTAGGTAGAGTTGTATCTCACACTGGGGTTGGATTGAAAAGTCAGTAGCTAAGAAGAAAGAGTCCAAATAGAGCTCAGGGACCAGGCACCACCAAACCAGAACAGATCAATACTTCAGAAGATGTCATCCCCACAGGGCATGCTCCCCACGGGTCCAGCCAGCTAAACTCTTCACACTACTTTGAATTGTTTTTCTCTCCCGCTGGGCGTACAATTAAATTTGTATAAACTGAGAAAGCATATGCAACAATTTATTGTAATTTCAGAGCGGTTTTTATTTTCTGAATTTGCTAAGGGAGGAATGAAAAAAATAATCCAATCTTCTATTATGATTTGACTTCCTTTATTGGAAAACATACTAAATGTATGTGGGGAGAAATATGACCCACATCCCTGAGCACGTAATTCGCCTCTGACAAGTTCTAATGTTATTCTACATTTGGTAATGATCTTTAAAAATAAGTGAAGGGCTGGCAAGATAGCTCAGCGGTCTAAAGCGCCTCTCAGGGACCGCGGTTCGATCCCCAGCACCACATGCCATGCCAGCCCCTCCCCCCAGGGCGGGCTGAGCTGACCACCCCCCCCCCGGAAAAAAAAAAAAAAAGAATCCGTGATGTGTAGCGAGACACTGTAATAAATAAATAAATTAAAAATAAAAATAAGTGAAATGTCCCATGTAAAGTTGGAACCCAGTGTCCCATTTACCCTATGGATGACTTCCCTAGCCCCGACTCACTGGAAGGAGAAATCCTGATTTTGTTATTGTAGCATTCTGGTGCCTGCATTAAACCTCTGCATTTAACACAGACAGATCGGGTTCCCCTAAACCCAAAAGTACCAATTCACATGTGTAGAGGCGCTACATAAAGACCACACTTGTACACTTACTTCCCCTTCCCTTGAGCTCCACATTAGCTTTCTGCGATGTATCTATCCACCTTAATGCCTGTGACTTGTTCCCTTTTTCTCACTGATGAATGATACTCCATTTTATGAAAACAACGGAATTTATTATCCATTCTTATAGTCCCTAGATATTGATGTTGTTTCCTACTTTTCTTTAATATAAGGTAACCATCTGTGATCATTCTTGAACATTCCCTTGTTAGAATTCTTCCCAAGTGTATATTCAGGAGAGAACTTGCTCTGGCAGAGGATGTGCTCAGCTTTGGCAGGCCTGGTTATTCCCCGGTTACTTACACTGCAGTCACCCTGATTCCCCACAGGCAGCACACACCAGTTTCCTGTAATCCACATCCTGAACAACACATACTACTTTCTGCCCATCTGATAGCTAAGGGCTTTGGCCTTCTCTGGCCACAGTGGCACACAATGGCTCATCGATTCTCATTGGAATGCTGGCCAGAGGTGGCAAAGGTCTTATTTATGACCACCTGGCAGGAGGCCCTGAGGGTCAAAGCTGCAATGATGAGCTTAGCACATGTGCCTGTAGCCATGAGGAGTTGGAAAAAAGAAAACAAACAAAAAACAGGATTCTTACACCCCCAGGAAATCAACATTATGTAGACTAAATATGCAGTCAAAATACAAACACTATAGCATACCTGTAGAGAATAAAAGATATTCAAATAATTGGTATGGTAAAGGGTCTCAAAACTTTGTTAAATTGCCCAGTCTAGCTAGAACTGGTGATCCTCCTGCCTCAGCCACCCAGAATGCTGCATATCAGAGGCATGTACCACCATGTCCAGATGAGAGTTTTATATTTCATGAAACATTTACATTGATTCTTCTTTTTTTTGGTCTCTTTGAGATAGGGTTTTGCTCTGCAGTCCAGGCTGGCCTTGAACTCCCAGGAATCCTCCTGCCTCAGCCACCCAGAATGCTTCAAATTATGAGAGTGTGCCAGCATGTCCCACTCCAGTCCTTCTTTGATCCTGACAACAGTCCTATAAGAAAAGTCTTGGACTGCAATCCTCCTCCCTTTACAGATGAACAAAGCAAAGCCCAGAGATAATCAGAAGACTGGATCTTGCATCTCTGTCTTTGGCAGGAGCACTTAGAGATGGGCATCCAAGAGCTGGGGATCATCAATGTGGACCGTAAGGCCTATGTCATCTCAGGGCCTCCTGCCAAGCTTGCCTGACAACAGATGCAGCATCTCCTTTCCTGGGGAGACTCTGCTCAGCTTACACACACCAAGTCAAGCTGTAGTAACAGCCTGGCACTGCTACTGCAATATCTTCCCCTCTGGGCCTGGAATTTCTCATCTGAACATGGGATGACATTGCAGACCCCACAGCCAAACTGCACGCTCAGCTGAAGCAATGCCCACCCCAGCTCAAGGAAAACACTCAGATGCTGTGCTGATGGTGAGGGCAGGACAGGATTGTGGTGGCTTCCAGCTGCACCCAGGAGGCGTGGGTTGAGGGGAGGAGGGAGATGCCACAGCAGGCACAGCCAAGAGCCAATCATGATTCTGCGAGGCAGCCTTCAGGGAGCCCAAGGAGCACTGTTCTGGAGAGGACGGCTTTTGACATCCAACAGCATAGCCCTAGCCAGTGCTGCAGAAGCATCCACTTGGTCACCTGAAGGCCCCAGGAAACCACTTTTTACCCTGGCTCAAACTGGGATCAAAGTCAACAGTGAACTGACCAGGCCATCCCCAGAGAGGGCTTGGGAGAGACAACATCATGCACACTAAGGGGCAGGAAACTGAGGAAAGGAAATCAGAGACCAACCACCAACCACATATTGGTGACCTATTTTCCATTTCCATCCATCCCAGTAGGCCTCTGTCATTAGGGAAGCAACTCAAGTTTTGTCACAAGGCCTGATGTTATCTAGCTCCAGTAGTAAAGGAGAAAAAATACAGGACTGCAAAGTAGATGTTTGGACTGGAGGTACACACCTGTAATCCCAACACTCAGAGAGGCTGAGGTAGGACTTCAAGTTCAAGCCCAATGTGGGCAACTTAGAGAGACTCTGTCTCAAAATAAAAAATTTAAAAAGGGCTGGAGATGTAGTTCAGTGTCAAGGCCTTGGATTCGATGCCCAGCATGTACCAGGAAAACAAAAAAAAAAAAAAAAAAAAAGAGGTGGAGAAGGAAGGGATGCTGAGTCTTCTCTCACTCCTGCCTCCTTTTAGCCAGGTGAACTAAGTTTGTAAGCCTTGGAGATGGGGAGCTAAAAACTCCCCTCCAGCCAGCCCTGTAGCACTGCAGCAGCAAGTGAGGAAGCACACATGGCAGTGCCTTGTGACTGTGGAGCACTGAGTAACTGGGGGCTGCTGTGTGAGTGGCCCTCGGCCCTCCTGCTTGGTGGGGCAGATGTGTGGCTGTGAAGGTGGAAGTATCCCTGAGGTGTAGTGGGTCCTATTCATGGGTCACATCATGGGGCAGTGTGGGGATCTAACCAGTCTCCCCAGAAATTAAGTCTGTAAGCAGGGCCTCATCTACCCAGGCTCCCTGTTCTGATGAGGTGTGACATTCAAGCACAGGGATGCTACAGTCAGCCAGGGCCAGGTGGCAGTCATGGACTCGAATGCCAACCAGTCCCTTGCAACCTGATCACCTTGGATAAATCATTTGACCTCTCTGAGCCTCAACTGTAAAAATGAGAGGAATAATGGCTACAGTTGCTACTAGGAGAAGTAAATGAGACATGTACTTGTCACAGGGTAAGCCTTCCAGAAATTGTGGCTTCAAGCTTCATCTCTAAGCTTATTCTAAGTTTTGGTCTATGAAACGGGGGCCAATGGGGCTCCCCACAAGGCTGTTGCACCAGCAAGATGAGACACTGCACAAAGAAGAGTGAGATGAAGTCCCCGCAGCAGCGAAGACCAAGGGGGGTCTTACTTCCCTGCGGATGCCCAGCACCTGCTGAGTGCCTGGCATGCTCCTGGCAGCACTCGGCAAACATCGGCAGAGCGAATGAATGAAACAAGCTCTCTCAAAACGGTAACCGCGGGCCACTTCAATTTCTCTGAGCCTCAGTTTCCTCACTTGTGAAACAGGCCTGACAATACACAATGGCACCTGTCAATACACAGTTGTAGAAACGAAGTGCCCACAGCCAATGGTCCGACTGCTTTCTGACACTGGGCATGTCTGCAGGATCCCCTCCCCAGACAGAAACCACTCGAGGAAGCTGGGTAATAAAAGCAATGTTTACTGAGTGGTACAGGACTGAGGGCTAGGAAGGGTTTACAGGGTTGGAAATGCACCCCACCCACCCCAGCTATCCCTGACACACAGAGACTACGGTACTTAGGAGTTAACACAACAGCCATAACTGGTGAATATCTGTCCATATCAAACCATAGCATATTTATACTGTATCACATCAAGTGACTATAGAAATCCATATATATATTGCTTGTATAAAATCTTTTTTGTAAAAAATATTTAAAAAAAAAAAAAAGAAAGTATAAAAAACATGTGCAGTTGGAAGCCCTGCCAGGACAGCCAGTCTGTAAACATTCAGTGAGTGTGTGCTTTGGAAGGGCGCCCGCGCCTCAGTGCCCACAGCGAACTCCAGCAGGGCCAGCAAAGGTACACCAGCTGCCACCTCCTGGGCAGGGGCGTTGGGGCCCTGCAGCAGTCCCGGCCAGCTTTACATCCAGACAGGGCCGGAGGGCTGTGGTTCCTGCTGAGTGCCATCCTTCGCTGCGTTTTGGTTGCAACTCGTGGCTTTTCCTGGCTGCATGGTGGTTCCTTGAGTGAGTGCCCTGGCAGAGGCCGGAGGAGCACCCCAGGCTGCCTGGCTGGGCATGTCTCTTCCCCTGCCTCCTTCGGGCTGGGCTCCAGGCATCACAGCCCTACCCATGGGTCAACTTTGGTCTCAGTATCTGGTTTTCCAGCCTGCTCTTCACCGTGGGTGGCAGCTGAGTGTCACAGAAAAGCCTGCTGGGTGCCAGCTGCACTGAGCCTCGCTGTAGTTTTTCATGTCCCAAGGAAGGACCCTCTGAAACTCGTCTCCTCCCGGTCCACCTCTCCTCCTCTTCCTCCTCCTCCCTGGACTCCTCCCAGCCCGTGGTCACTTCTTCTCCAGTTGCTCCAACAGGGGGTTGCCTTCGGACTCTGGGGTCTTGATGCTGTCGGTGCGGACAATGCAGGTGGGGCGGTGGCGGTTCAGCATAAGGATGAGCTGCTGCCGCTCCTGCTTCAGCTCCTCGATCTGGGTCTTCAGCTCGGCATTCATGAGCTCCAGCCGCTCAGACTCCTGCACACAAACACAGAGGTGGCTGTGAGCGGTCACACAACAAGGTTGCGGGGGAAGCTCTGCTCACAAGGCACCCTGGGCTGGTGGCTGCATTGCCCACCTATCTGTGGCTGTCGTGTGTTCAACTAGTAGAGGTTGAGCCTCGGGGTTAGCTGTCACAAGCAGAGCTTACACCGCCTTTGACACCGGCCTCTCGGGCACAGTGGGCCTATGCCTCCTAGCTGTTGCTCAAATATGCCAAGTACTCACTTGCCTCAGGGCCTTTGCCCAAGGTGAGCAAAGAATGGAGACCAGGTGGAACTCGTGCAGGTCCCCTGAGGGGTTTGAGGCAGCTGGCAGCTGGCAGCATAATGGCCAGCACTTTGCTGTGTGATTATGTGAAGTGGGGACAGTTTGGTCTATGGCATCAGAGCCCAGTGTCTCTTCTGGCTATTAGTCTATAATTATTTGAATAGTCTCTTCCACATACCCTGTAAAACAGAATCTGAGTCCACTGACAGGCACTCAATAGTCAAATTGCTGGTTGCAAAGTGAGGTTCTCAGGAGATCTCAAGTGAAATCCAGTACACTGCCAGCTCGTGAGGAGGCTCTGGGGAAGGGAGGAAGCTTGGTGACTGAATGGGAGTGATGAGCAGATGAAGGCCCTGGCAGAACAAGACCTGGGGTGTCAAACAGCAAAGGAGAAAGGCATCTGAAGGATGCTCCCTGGGCTGCGTCTAAAAACTCAGCTTGAGAGCTGACATTTATTCATGAGCCAGCAAAGTTTTAAGCCAGTGGTTCCCTACTGGGAGTGATGGTGTCACCTGGCAGTCGGCACCAGGGGAGGATGCTCCAGGCACAGCATGGGCCAAGGGCAGCAGTGCTGTTAACACTCTAAGAATGAACTAGCCCAGAGTGCCAGCAGTGCAGGGATGGTGCCTCCTAACTCAGCCAAAGGCCAGCTGCGTCTGCCATGAGTGTGTGACAGTGAACAGCTATAAGCCTACAAGCTTGCCCTCCATTCATTAGGGAGTCCCGGGTTCTGGGAATCCCAGGTGAGGCCTACCTGTCCCCCAATAGCCAGTTAGACTGAGCTGGTCTGTGTGTGCCTCTCCCTCTGTTATGGCAGTGTGAGCTCACAAGGAGCTCTGGACTGCTGAGGAAGACAGGCCACATAACCAGATACCAGAGAAAACAGCCTTGAAAAATGAAAACAATGCTCAGAAGGAAAACACTAAAAACCAGCTACGGTGGTTTTTAGTTCAACAAGCTTAGGTATGACTGGAAGTTTTCAGAATGCCCCAAAAGAGCCCACCTCAGAGAACCAGGAGAGACCCTACAGGAAGCCATGACAGTCTGCAACCCCATAGTTCACAGCATTTCGGCACCACCTGCTCACCAGACCTGGCTCGCTAGTGACCTTGGGGATATCTCACAAACTCCTTGACCATCCAACTCCCTGCAACCCACAGGATTAGCTTCATATTCAAGGTCACCTGGGCCTTTGTGTCCAGGGTTTGTGGGACAGTCCATCTACCCAGGAGCATTTGCTGAGGACCTGCTTATACAATGAATACTTGGGAAATCTACAGGCCACAAGGCTCCAATGTGTCTCTTGTGGACCTTCTACCAATGGGGAAAGAAAAGGTCCATTTGAAACACAGAGTGTTCTGAAAAACTTAATCCATCCAGAGCTTGGGAGACCTTCAGGGAGGGTAAAGGTGGGGTTTGACTTTGGTCTTGAAAGATGAGTTCATGCTGGCTTGTAGAGAAGGATGGGGAAGGACCTTCAGGTAGGGAGCCCTCAGTAAACAAGGCCACAGACACAGGGAAGTATAAGATGAGTGGGAAAGGAAAGTAGGCTGAGAAAGCTACCCTGATAGCTTCAGGTTTAAAATCAAAGCCCAGAACAAGTTTCTTAACTTCTCTGAGCCTCAGGCATCTTGTTTGTTAAAAAAAAAAAAAAAAACATGGTGATCATGGTAATTAGATGAGCTCACACAAGAAAAGCACTTTATAAACCAAAAGGTTAGAGAGGCTTAAGGAAGTTTTAGTTTAACCTAATGAGCAGGAGAATAGTATGAGAAAGAGAAGCAAGATGTCTAGAGGGACACGGCGGTCTTGGTGATTGCCTGAAGCCTAAATGCAAGCTGAATACACTGTTCTGCAGAACTGTGGGTAAGGCACAAATTTGTTTAATTTTAGGTATGGCAAGTTTAAAGTTAAAACTAGACATGTAAGAGGAAGCATTAGATGTGTAGTTTTTTGTTTGTTTGTTTGTTTGTTTTGTATTTTAGGGAAGGGTCTCAGTACTGGATCAGACTCATAGTGATCCTCCTATTCATAGCCTCCCAAGAGCTAGGATTACAGGTGCGCACCACCACTCCCAATCTCAATAGCCATCTCAGTGTCCTGGGGGTGGGGCCAGCATGACAGGCCTGAGGATAGAACCCCTGCCCCTGCACCTGCTTGCAGGTGCTTTAATTTGCTGAGCTACTTGGCCAGCCCTTCGACATGTAGAATTTGATAGCACCACATACAGATCCACCTCGGTGAAACTACCCCATGTTCAACCAAGCCTCCGTGGGGACATCACTGTCACTTGCTTTACACACTGCTATCACAGAATCACAGTTGCTTATATAGAATGTTAGAGAACATTGTAGGACATCCTGAATTCTTCCCAACTGTCACATTCTAAGTAAGCACTTTTTACTTTCATTCTGTCTGTCTTCAAAGAGTTATTGGTCGGGCCTGGGAAGAGAGCTCAGTAGAATAATCGCTTGCCTGGCAAGAGCAGAGTACCGAGTTCAAGCCCCGATACTGGAAAAAAAAAAAAAAAAGTGTTATTAGTTGGGGTTGTATATGTACTTATTGTGTAACTGTAAGTTGTATTCAGAAGAATCTTTTTCTCAACCATGACTGTGGAGATGGTTTGTATTTTTTTTTTTTTAATCTTGTATTTATTTATGTATTTGCTACAAGGTCTCACCACACAGCTCAGACTCATAGTGATCTTCCTGTGAGCCTCTCCGGCACCAATTACAGGCATGCACCACAAGGCCTGGGTTCGGTGGCCAGCTGGGCACAGGGCTGGCATGGCACGTGGTACTGGGGATTGAACCCAGACCCTTGTGCTTGCCAGGCAAGCACTTAGACCACCAAACTATCTCCCCGGCCCTGGTGTGTGGTTTTTAACAATAATTACCTGATTTTCTTCCCTAATGAATGAAGGCAGAAACAGGTTAGGACCCTCCACATATTAGTTATAGAGTGAAGTGATTCCTTCTACACTTTTCATTACTTGTTTTGACTTCTGGTAGATATTTATTGATCTAGAAAAAATCAAAACCATTCAGCATTCCAGGGTGGTACAATTAGAGCAAGTTAACCTTCTGCTTTGCACAGTGTGGTCAGCAAAGTCAGGTGAAAAAAGCTCATGTGAAAGACTCAGTGTCTTGGTTTCATCCTGGCCATGAGACCTTACAACCTTAAGATTTTCTGTCTTCATATTTAAAAAAAAAGAAAGAAAGTAAAGTACATAAAATAGAGTTCCACTAACTCTTGTGAGAGTTGTGAAGCAACTCAATGTGATCTTCTGAACTAGACAGATGTCTAGATTAATATTATGGCTCTGCCAGCTGGAAGCCATGCTACTATGAATAAATTTTCTAACTGCTTGAATCTGAGCAACCTGAATGCAGGGCCGCCTGGCTAGCAGAGAAAGCCTGGGTTCTTGACCTGCTGCTTTGGCCGCCAGGTGACCTCATGTGAATCTGATTTCTCAAGATCCTCACCATGGCATGGGGCTCCTTGTCTCACCCCAGAGACACTGTGACCATGCGGAATGAGTGGCCATGAAGATCACAGGATGCTATGGAAGCATGGGGTGGTGTGACTGCTGCCACACTCCAGAAAGCCTGTGTATCCTGCCCAGCAGTGTGGCAGGGTCCACACCGCAGAAGAGAGAAGGCTTGGCTGGTCAAGCAAGTGTCCTCGCTGAGACACAGTAAACTTCCTGGGAAGACCTCAGTATCCAGGGTCAAGGGTGGAGGGTGACTTTTTTGCCTTTAGTACACATACACACACATTCCCCCTCTCACTTGCATGTACACAGACACATATACACAAGGTGTGATTCAAACATATGGTGAATGTTTACGTTTTAAAAATGTATTTGAGTTAAAGACATATAGCCATTGGTCTCTCCTGTTTCAGACACACCGACCTCTTCACCCTCCCTATTTTCTGAAGCAAATCTAGAAGTCATAAATTACAGTTGTGTTATTGTGGCTGTCTTGGTATCCTGAACTGATTCAAAATATTTACCTTTCTTGGTCATTTTGGCTTTGTAGAAGAGCCAGGAGTTGCAGAGTCAGATCTGGCAAATAAGGCACAGGAGGACACAGCATCATGTTTTTATTTTATTTGTTTATTTGCATTTTAATGTATTTAGTACAGGGTCTCACCACACAGCTCAGACTCATAGTGATCTTCCTGTCTCCAGCCTCCCCAGAGCTGGGATTACACGCATGTGCCACCACACCCCATCCTGGTGGCCGGCTCATTGTACCTGGGACCAGCACTGCATGTCGTGCCAGGGATCAAACCCTGGTCCCTGCACTTGCCTAAGCTTAGTCCACTGATCTATCTCGCTGGCCTAGCATCATGTTTTTATGAGTCCGCTTTTCCATTAGATGGCACTCAGCAGCAGTATTCGTTATACTTTTGTTACATCTTGTAAAGACACTCATGAAAGAGCTCATCTAGCACTTTTTCAGAGTGGCAAGAATGATGAAATAAGCATTCGAAACAAGGGGGAATATTTTGAGAGGTATTAATGGTCATTAGTATTTTACTTTTTTTTGACGGAACTGGGGATTAAACTCAGGCCCTTACACTTGCCAGGCAAGTGCTTATTCTACTGAGCCATCTCCCTGGCCCTAGAATTTTACTCTATTTTTTTTTTTAAATTCATTTATTCAGCATCATGATCAAACTATTACATTTAGCAATCAACAGCATGAGTGCAAAAAAAGGTCTACATGAAAACCCTTTTGTTGGAATGCTTTACACTTTCCATGGAACAGAAACTAAAATAACCTGTTATACAGCTAGTCACAAATACAGTCCTCAAGTTTTTTGCCCATACGCATGAGTATTGTCTAAAACATGTCTTCTTTGTAGCAGCTCCGCCCTGCCACCACTGTGCTTGGCTGAGTTCACAAATCTGTTGTAACCTGTAGCTTCCCTGTCACTTCTCTGGCTCTCCCCTCCTGCTAAGCTTTGTTTCCTGGAAGTGTTTAGAACCTTCTGCCACTGCCATAGCCACTGCTGCTGCTGGAGCCACCATAGCCACCTTGATTTTATGATTTGATAAAATGTTGGCCTCCATCTCCATAGGGCCCAGAGCTTCTGCTTCCAAAGCTTCCTCCTTTCATAGGTCCAAAATTTGAAGATTGACTGTTGTAATTTCCCAGTCCGTTATAGCTTCCACCACCTCCATAATTTCTTCCATCATTACCAAATCCACTGTAGCCATCTCCACTGCCGCCATATCCACCCCCATCACCACTGCCACCAAAGCCACCTCGACCACTGAATTTTCCTCCATGACCAAAACTGTCATTGCCACCAAAGCCACCTCCACAACCACCACCAAAATTTCCAGGACCACTTCGAACTCTTTGGCTAGATGAAGTACTAGCCGTCTCTTGCTTGGATAGGGCTTTCCTCACTTCATAGTTGTGGCCGTTCACAGTGTGGTATTTTTGAATGACAATCTTATCCACAGAATCATGGTCATCAAAGGTTACAGAAGCAAAGCCCCTCTTTTTTCTACTGCCTCAGTCGGTCCTAATTTCAATCACTTCAATTTTTCCATATTGCTCAAAATAATCTCGTAGGTGATGTTCTTCAGTGTCTTCTTTAATACCACAAAGATCTTTTTCACCATTAAGTGGGCACTTGGTCTTTGAGAATCTTCTCTTGAGACAGCTCTCTTTGGTTCCACAACTCTTCCATCCACTTTGTGTGGCCTTGCATTCATGGCTGCACCCACCTCCTCCACAGTGGCATAAGTGACAAACCCAAAGCCCTTGGAACGCTTGGTGTTCGGGCCTCATTACCACGCAGTCTGTGAGTGCTCCCCATTGCTCTAAATGGCTCCTGAGACTCTCATCAGTTGTTTCAAAGCTCAGCCCTCCGATGAAGAGCTTCCGTAGCTGCTCGGGCTCCTTGGGAGACTCTGACTTAGACATGACG
>PVKA01013541.1:0-41855 GCA_004027165.1 Ctenomys sociabilis | reverse complement strand
TAAAATTTAAATATTCACCATATATCTTGAGCATCTTTTTGTGTATATTCCTTTGTACCCTGGGCTGTGAAAATATTTTATGTATATTAAAAACTAAATTACAGTGGTAGTGGCAGTTCATGGCTGTAATCCCAACTACTCAGGAGGCTAAGGCATGAGGCTCACTAGTGCAGGGCCTGTCTGGGCAACTTAGCGAGACTGTTTCAAAATAAAAAGGGGTGAGGATATAGCTCAGTGATAGAGCTATAGCATTGTGAGGCCCTGGGTTCAATCCCTAGTACTACAAAAGGAAGGAAGAAAAAAAGAGAAGGAGCCCTTGGATAATGCCCTGCTCCCCAAGTCTTACTGGGGATGCTCACGACAGTGGCATAAGTGCCACCAGTCACTAGATCAAGACCAGGCTCATAAGCCAGACTGTGCCCTAAGGAGGCTGGGCCTCCCTGCCTCTCTACCTGCCCACTTAGTCCTCCAGCCTGCAGCCCCATTGCCATTCTTTTCAGCACCATAAGCACATCCTTCAATACCTCGTGCCTTTGTCTGTGCTGTTGCCAGGAGCCTCCTATACCCCACATCCTCCATCTTATTACCATCTGCTCCCCTTCTCATCCAGCTGAAGCAGTCCTCCCAGACTCAGACTATCACAGCACCCCTCTGTGGTTTTCATGGGGCATTCAGCTTTCCCACATATTCCCACCCATCTGCCACCGGCCGACCTCTGTCTACATGGCCCACCTGTCCATGGTGCAGTGGGCACTCCCTGGTCACTCACTGGATGGAAGAGTGGATCAGCAAATGGGGAAGTGAATCCCTGCCTCCACTTGTAAGCAGTGTGACCTTGGGCAAGTAACCTGAACTTTCTGAGCTATAGGTCAGTCTCCAGAATGGGAAAACAGGTATCAGTCTCAGCGGAGTGTTGTAAGGGTTAAACGAGTCCTGCAAAATGCCCAGCATACAGCAGGGGCTTAGTAAGAGGTGCCAGAATGAAAAGCAGAGAACATCACCCATTTGGTGCACTGGCACCTTAGGGCCTGGGACACAGGGGTCCAGTGTGAAGCCTCCTTATGCCTCCCTGTGCCCAAGAGACCCGCCCACTGCAAGGACTCGATGACAGCAGAAATGAGCCATGTGACACCCTCCACCCTTCTTGAAGGCTGTGACTTAGAAACTTCTTGAACCCTAGCAGTCTGGAATTGTATACCACCCCTTGCGAGGACTCCCAGCTCCAGGACTGACAGTGACAGTCACTTCCTGCCCCAGGTGCTCACTGCCTAGAGGTCCACACAGCCCTATGCTGCCTACAGCATGACCTCGGAATAGTTCTCTTTGTGGCAAGCATGCACAGAGTGTCCCAGACCCACAGTACCAGAGAATACCAAGGCCAACCCTGCCCTTTTTCTCTTTTTCCCACAAATGGGCAAAGGCTACTCCTGCCTGTGTGTACTCCCCACCCCACTCAGGGTACCTGGCCCAGCAATGACACTTGGTACATGCATAAAAACTTACTGACTCACAGAAAAAGAAAAAAACCTACTGACTCAATGAGTGAATGAAATAATGAATGAACCAACCAATGAATGAATGAATTAGTCATTACCAAGGTGTTGAGGTTAAAGACAAAGGCTTTATGTTAAGTGTGGGTCTCAGTCTTACCACTTGGTTGCTGACAGACCTGGCCAAGTCACTCAATCTCACTATACCTTAAGTTCCTCAACTGTAGAGCAAATAATGTAGGTACCTGTCTCGTGTGGTCACTAAACTAGTACAGTGTTTAGCATAGTGCCTAACTTTAGAGATGCTGGCAAGTACAATCAGTGCTGGTGTCCTGGTGGAACAGAATCTATCATTATATATGGCTACTGTTAGCTTTTAGTGATGAACCAAGGACAGAGCTGGGGACTGGACACTACTGGCCTGGACCAATCAGCTTTCCTGTCATGTTCCTCACTGCCAGCTATCATCTTTGAGATGTAAGGAAGGTCTAAGACACAAGACCAGGAGAAGAGAAGGAACAAATACTCTGCTTAGCACATTCCAAATGGAAAGGGCAAGTAGGGCCAAGAGGAAAAGGAGTCTCAACCCATGGCTGACTCCACAGGCAAAGCTGACCTCCAATACTTGAAGGCCGCAGCAAAGAGCTTATCTTGGGGTGAGCTGGGTGCCAGGTGGGATGTAGGACCAGCTGAGCCACTTGCAGCTGAAGGAGACAGCCTTTCTCTGCACAAGGCAGCTGGCCCCAGTGTTATGTCCATTGCTCAATTGCACGTTACCACCTGCTTCATGAGTACGGCCCTAAACAGCTATAGTTGCCACAGGGACTGATATGGGTAATGCTGATCCTGGTGCCAGTCCAATCAGCACCTAGCAGCAAGCGTCTGGCTACTCCCACTTTCTTTTCAGGTGCCCAGTTTGCCTGGGTTTATAGGGAAAGGCTATCAGGCACCAGAGGAGAGCAGGGGGCCCAGGCTGCCTGGGCATCAATTTCTTCTCATCTGCTGGTGCAGAGGATACCTGTCTCACCCAAGGAGTGGCAGGTTACCACCCCACCTGGCCCACAGTCCTGCTCACCCGCTGGAGAAACTCTGTGCGCTCCTTCTTCTTGTTTCGGCATCGGGCTGCTGCCACTTTGTTCTTCTCCCGGCGCCTTTTCCTTCGTTCCTCTTCCTCGTCCAGCTGCAAGGGCACAGAGCCACGGATTAGATATGGAGGCAAGGATGGAAGGGGCATGGTTCCCCTTCCTAACCCACATCTCAGTGGCCAGCAGTGGTCGGCTGCAGAGAAGCTATTCTCTGAAAGGGTGAGCATTGTGCACAAGAACCAGTATCTACAGGGGTAGGCTACCTGGTTCTGCCACAGTTCAGGGAGCAAGGAACCTCCACTCCCAGGAGGTGGCAAGAGTGGGCAGGCCTGTTCTCTTGCTCTGCCCAAGTCCTCCGGGCATGATTTTCTGGGCCAGCAGTTCCTAGGCACTTCCTTTAAAAATGTCTAGGGCACGGACACAGGTTTTCTGTTCTAGCTCCACCTTACAGCCCTCAGACTACCTCCACCCTCTCCTCTTAACTTCTGCTGGGATTTTAAGCCTTTACCTCTTGGAACCTACTTTCTCAGGCTGCCAAAAGTCTCCTAGCTACTTTGCCGGGATATGATCCTTCTCCCTGCCTCTGTTTATCCTTCCACCATGATGCCAGCTATGACAGAGCTGGCAACACAGCCCAGAGGACTCCTGAGTCTCCAGCTTTGCTCCTCCTACATGAAGCAGGCCCAAGAGATGGAGCAATGGAAATTCAGTGCCCACCACCAGCCTTGCCTTGGGATCCAAATGGCAGCAGTTAGGGTTTTATTAGCAATAATAACAACCGCGAGTATTCATTGTCCACTTTGGTACATGCATTAACCACACACCATTTATTTATTGTTTTTTTTTATTTTAGTATAGGGTCTATAGGGTCTCACTGCACAGATCAGACTTATAGTAATCCTCCTCTTTTCAGCCTCCCAAACAATGAAATTATAGGGGCGTACCACCATACCCAGTCTTAACTACATATCATTTCAACTTCACAATCAAGTCATACAAGGAAGCAGCTATTACTATGCCATTTTACAGATAGCGAATCCAAGGCTCAATACCTCAGTCTATGTCAAAGGCCATATAACAAGGATATGGTGAAGCCAGGATTTGAACTCTGCTTTCTCCAGCTTCCACCTCCTTGCACTTGCTCACTGGTTTCCAATAACCCTCATGCATCAAGATCACAGTAGTGTGGTGCCTCTTGCTTCCTGTTACCTACTAGGAAAAGCTGGAGACTACATATGGTCAGCTGGGCCACAAACAGCTCAGAGTCAGAGGCCACTAGAGAAGCTGTTGGAGTGCCCTCAGCTTGCCAACCCTCACTCCTAGAGTGGAGCAGGAGATGGGGGATGGCTGGCAGCAAGGTCTCAGCTTAAAGGCTGCAGGCCAGGAAAATAAGCAATCTCTCTCCATGCACTCCCAGCATGCTCTAGGAGCTCAGGATAGAGACTGCACCAGAGAGCAGCAGAGGGCAATGGCACAAGCCTGGCAGAGCAGCTTCTTCCTTCTCCCTCACCTCTGGGCTCCTCCTGACCCACACTTGCCCCCAGAGGCTGCCAGAGAGGTGCCTCATCAACACCACCACACCAGGCACCTCCCAGCCCCTTGGCCTCTATTGGAATGGAACCAGAAGTGACAGCTCCTCTGGCTGACCTGCATCTGGGAAAATAGAAACCTGGCTGAAACTGATTCCGCCCAACCTCAGCCTCACCCCTGTGTGCCGAGGTCATGGTGATGCCAGGCAGGGGGAAAGGAACTGAGGAAGTGGCTGGCAATGCAATCTCCCCTTGGCCAAAAGGGTTTGCCCACAAACTGCCAAGTGATAAGGGCAGCCAGGCACTTCTGGGCTCACAGTCTTGAGCCTCCCTCTGAACAGCCCCTGGGACCCTCTGTCCCCAGAACTGCACAAGACCTGATTCTAGAGTCCAGAGTAAGTGGAAGCTACTTTGGCAGTAGATGCAGAGACCAGTGCTAGAAGGAAGGGGAGGGGTGTTGCTCCACCCGCACTTTGCAGTCTGCCAGTCTCTTGCCTCCCCCTCTACTCCAAATGCCTGGCCATTCTCCAGCCAGCCTGTTCCTTCCAGCCCAAGAGAACCTTTCTGTTCCACTTGGTAAACTCCTACTCTACCTTTAAGAGTAAACATAAGCAAACAAACAGACAAAAAGAGTAAATATCACCTCCTCTGGGAAGGCTCTCCGACTCCCCAGATGGAACCAGCTGCTTTGCCATAAGAGTCTATGGCATCTGACCACTGAGAATGGGCATCCTGTCTGCCCACCTAACCTGAGTGTGGCATTTGGTGGGAGCTCAGTAAACCTTACTCCATGGATGCCACTTGAAGATATACTCATAAGTGAAATAAACCATACCCACATGTGTAAATCTCATATAGTCTCCCTAGTATAAGAACTCAAAAGAAGAAATACAAAGGTATAACATAATTAAAAGGAAAGCAAGAACTTGAGGATTAGACGATGAAGAGAGGGCAAGGAGAAAAGCTAGGAAATATGACAGGGACAAAGCCATATACTTATATGCACAAGATGGGTAAGGCAAAGATCCTCAGAAACATTAGCAGGTTTGAGAAACTAGAAGTTAATTGGTAGGATTTTCACCCTGAGTAACTATATATGCTGATACCCATGAATTAAGCAACTGCACTGAAGATAGCAATGTGTAATAGTAGGGTCATGCTTGGAATGTCTGTCATTCTGGTCTTCTAAATACATATTGCTTGTCATGACATACCAATTATTGCCATAGTGTCTCTGAAGTAAATGTTTGTTTAAAAAAAAGGGGGGTAATACATGAAAAAAAGAGACAAGAAAAATATGTCACAGGGCTGCCCTGCTACAACCTATATGTGGTTAGATTTGTAAATCTCTGTGTAGAAATATGTAATTATTTATTCATATATTTTAAATATTTTTTTCTTCATATTCTGTAAGGACTTAAAAGTTTAACATATCAATACTTGATGGAAAATACCTGTTCCAACATACTTCTTAAAGGACAAAATTAAAGAAGCAAATAAATATATGAAAAAAATGCTCCACATCACTAGCCATCCATGAAATGCAAATTAAAACAACACTGAGATACCATCTCACCCCAGAAAGAATGGCTGTCATGAGGAAATCAACCACAACAAATGTTGGAGAGGTTGTGAGGAAAAGGGAAACCTCACTGCTGATGGGAATGTAGACTGGTGCAACCATTGTGGAGATCAGTGTGGAGACTCCTCACAAAAGTAGGACTGGATATCCCATTCAAGCTAGCTATCCCCCTACTGGGAATTTTCCCACAGGAAATGAAAACATCATACAGTAGTGATATATATGTACCTATGTGTACAGCAGCACAATTTGTGATAGCAAAATCTTAGAAACCACCAACATGCCAGTCACATGAGGAATGGTTGAAAAAGATGTGGTATTTTTACACAATGGAGTATTACTCAACTATAAAGAATGATAAACTTGAAGCATTTATATTTAAGTGGATGCCACTTGAAGATATAAGTGAAATAAACCAGACCTACATGTGTAAATATTATACAGTCTCCCTAGAATAAGAAAGCAAAAGAAGAAATACAAATAGAAAGGTATAACACAATTAAAAAGAAGCAAGAACTTGAGGATTAGACAATGAGGAGAGGGCAAGGAGAAAAGCTGGGAAACAGGACAAGGACAAGCCATACATTTATACGCACAAGATGGGCAAGGCAATGATCCCGAGAAACATCAGCAAGTTTTTGAAATTAGCAGTTCATTAGTAGGATTTGCATTGAATATAGCAATGTGTAATAGAAGGGTAAGCTTGGAATGCCTGTCATTCTGGTCTTCTAAATACGTACTTCTTGTCATGACATACCAATTATTACCATATTATCTCTCAAGTAAAGGCTTTTTTGGTTTTTTATTTGTTTGTTTGTTTGTTTTTAAATGGGTAATAAATGAAAAAAAGACACAAGAAAAAGAAAAAAAAAGTCAGGACTGTCCTGCTACAATGTTGTATATGATTAGATTTCTAAATTTCTGTCTAAAAATATATTTATTCATATTCTTTAATTATTTTTCATTTTTTAAATGTGTATCTCCATGCTCTGTGGGGACTTAATGCTATCAATACTTGCTGGAAAATACCTGTTCCATGTTCTGCCTAAGATGTTTGATATTCAGACATATAGTGAAGTTAAACCCAACTGCATATTTTGTAATGTAATAATAAGCTTCTCTTCTGGAGGGTTAACAACCTAAGTTTGCAGACCAAAAATTAGAGAAATAGAAGGGCTGCAAGGACAGCCAACATTTTGGCCCTAGCCTTTCAAGGTCAGTGAAGACTCAGAACACAGGAGAACCTGTATTGTAACATCATGGAACTCAGCTGTGCCCCAAATTTTCTGATCAAGGAGATTATGGGGCCACAGAGCAATGTGACCGATGACATAGAGTGTGCCTAAGGAGAGTCACCTGGAGAGAAAATATTCTCTCAGGCTTTCACAGAGAGCAAACTGGTCAAACAATGGCCGTGACTCATCCACAAGGCTGACACTGGCAAAGGATCTACAAAATGTGGTAAGGGGTTACAGGATAAACCCCGACGGGACTCGACTGACCTTAGCAGATACAAAAGTTACATTTGTTGTTATATAGGTCTTGCTTTATCTTGGTCTTAACCATCCAGCAGAAAAGTATAGAATCAGAGCATATAAAGTAAAGCCAACAATTTCAAGTCAACAATTTCTAGGATAACCCACTAACGTTGTGAACTGTTGGACTGTGTTGGATTGTTTTGCTGAATTCACGCACCTATAGCATTTGGATGCCAATGAAATACCCATTTCTGACAGGACTAAACAAAAAAAGGGGATACAAAGGAAGGACCATTTTGTATCTGTATATGCAGAATGGTTATAATACATATACAGCTACTTTCACTTAATTCAATGAGAAGAAAGATTTGTACTAATACTGTTTGGACAGGATATCCTGTCTGCATCTTGTACTATGGATAACAACTAAGAAGATAGCAATGTATAATGTATTAATTATTGAAACTGTCCTATTAACCAGCTTTGAAACTGTCTCATTGTTATTTGTTCCTCAACAAAATAAAATAAAATAAAAAAAGGAAGATACCTGTTCCATGTTATGCCTAAGATGTTTGATATTCATACAGATAGTTAGGTTAAACCCAACTGCATATGTTGTAGGGTAATAATAAGCTTCTCTTCTGGAGGGTTAACAACCTAAGTTTGCAGACCAAAAATTAGAGAAAAAGAAGGACTGCCAGGTCAGCCAACATTTTGGCCCTAGCTTTTCAAGGTCAGTGAAGACTCAGGACATAAGAGAATCTATACTGTAACATCATGTAACTCAGTTGTACTCCAAATTTTCTGATCAAGGAGATTATGCAGCCACAGAAGAATACAATCAATTATGTACAGGGTGCCTAAGGAGAGTCACATGGAGAGAGAACATTCTCTCAGGCTTTCACAGAGAGCAAATTGGTTGAGCAATAGCATCCACATGGTTGACACTGACAAAGGATCTACAAAGTGTGGTACAAGGTTTCAGAATAAATCCTGAGGGGACTTGACTGACCTTATCAGATACAAATAACCATCCAGCAGAAAAGTATAAAAATGAAGTATGAAAAGTAAAGCCATATTAATAGGCTGAGCTGTCAAAGGCTCAAGTCAACAACTTCTGACATTGCCAGTCCTACAGATAACCCACTACTATTATGCACTACTGCACTATATTGGAATACTTTGCTGAATTCACACACCTACAATATTTAAATGACAATAGAATACCCTTCTCTGACAAAACTAAACAAAAATGGGGATACAAAGGAATGGTTATTTTGTATTTGTATATTCAAAATAGTTAGGATCGATATACAGCTACATTCTCTTAATTCAATGAATAAAAAGATTTGTTCTAATAGTGTTTGTGGACAGGATATCATGTCAGCATCTTGTACAATGAATAACCACAAAGACAACAATATGCAATGTGTTTATTATTGAAACTGTTCTAATCAGTTTTGAAACTGTCTCATTATTATTTGTTTCTCAATAAAATTATTTTAAAAAAAAAAAAAACCTTACTCCAATGAAAGAATGGAATAAAGGATTCCAGAAAAAGATGCTGCAGGCTGGAATTCTTTATCTGAAAGCCAATCCCTGCCTGTATTTGCATTTGTGTAACCTTTCCCCTAGAGGCTCACAGGAGCCTTTTTTTCTGGGATGGCCTCTCTGTCTGAAGAGGTCAGCAAAGCTTGGAGATTAGATCCTGACTTCCATAGATGCACACTGGCTGGAGGTAGGGTCTAGATTCAAGGGCACAGGCTCCTGATGGCCAGAGCAGGTCACAAATACCAAGCAGGCCTGGATAAAGTCCAGCATGTGCCTTACGGCCTAAAGCCTCAGCTCCACAGCCATCACAGCTTCTGCACCCATCCCCAGACACTCCTACACCAGGGCCCATCTGAACCAAGTAGACGCAGCCCCAACACCCCACTTTGTCACATCTTCCCCATTAAAACTGGGCCAAGTTTCTGTGAAACCCTCCCACTGCTTGTTCTAGGCTGCCCTCTAGAAATGTGCAAAACAGCTGTTGGGGCCCTACCACAAACAAGCCAGGAGTCTGCAGCTCCCCCACCAGCCTTCTCCACCCCCACAGCTACTCAAGCTCCTCTCACCAGGTCTTGCCATCATGCCCCCAATTGGGACTTCTGAGGCAACCTCCCTGCCCTCATCCAGACCCTTCTTGCACCCCCTGGGTGCAGACTGCTCCCTCCTCCTTCCTGAGGCATTTGGTCAGAAGGTGAGAGGCAGCAGAGCATCTGCACCGCACACA
The DNA here is from genome assembly GCA_004027165.1 of Ctenomys sociabilis. Lineage (NCBI taxonomy): Eukaryota > Metazoa > Chordata > Mammalia > Rodentia > Ctenomyidae > Ctenomys > Ctenomys sociabilis. The sequence continues at coordinate 32,416 of PVKA01013541.1, read as the reverse complement.
GTTCAGAGCTCTAAAAGGGTGCAGAGCCCCAACTGGAGGTGACGATGTTTCTTGTGGACACAGCTGGAAGAACCAGTGTTCTAGGAGGCCGCTTGACACTCAAGGCATTAAAAGAACTGTGAGACGGCAGCTGGGGCCGAGGAAGCATGCCTTTTCCTGTTCCCAAGCAGCTCTGGCTCCCCAGATCCCAGGAGGAATCAAGGACACAGTGATCGTGTACTGCTGGTGATGGGTGCCCCTGTGCCATACTTTGCATTAGGGACCTGCAGCCCCAAGACCTCATATTGATCACCACTCCTCCCTCAGTCTGTTCTCAGGCCTCAACCCCTGGCCACAGGTGGCTGAGCTCTGCTATAGTCACCTTCCTGGAATTTCTTTGTTTTAATTGCAACAGGGTCTTGCTACAGTTCAGGCTGGTCTTGAATTTGCTTATGTAGCCCATGCTGGCCTCTAACACACAAAGATTCTCCTGCCTCAGCCTCCAGAGTGCTGGGATTACAGGAGTGCACCACCAAACCCAGGATCCTTCTGGAATTTGAAATTGGACTGAAAAATGCTAAAGCGGACATGGTGATGAATACCTATAACCCCAGCACTGGGTAGCTGGAAGGAGGGGGAATCACAGCCTAAGGAAGGAAAACTGGAAGTTTGGACCAACTTGAGCAACTTAGTGAGACCCTGTCTCAACAACAAAACAAAAAGATTGGATGGTGGGGACATGCCAGGTCACTAAGTCATCCATGTGTTCAGAGTAAGAAAGATGAGGCTGCAGAAGTATAGAGAGGAGCAGAGACAAGACAAAAAAGCCCAGCTGTAAGGAGTCAGGGAGACCAAGAGAGGAAGGAAGCCACAGCTGGGCCCGGATGAGGGAACAAGGTACACACCAGTGGGGGCTTCCCCGCTCTGGTGCGCCAGCAAGCACAGGGCTGCATGGGAGAGCAAGCCTCCGTTATTGCCAAGCCTGGACCCGTTACCTGCTCACCCTGGCCCCAATCTTGGAAGACAGAGCACCAGGAAGAGACGGAGACACATGCAGAACACAGAGAGAGGCAAAGATGGGGAAAGAAAGGCTAAGGCAGAGAAGCAGAGCCGCAGAGCAACATGGAGACATAAACAGAGGCCAGTGGGACACAGAGGGACAGGCAGCTGACTGGCAGAAGGCAAACAAAGCAACCACCTTGTTCCTCTGGATTTCACCGCTGGCGAGCCCTCACTATGCCCCCTGTGTGTGGCCTCATGATGGATACTCCTCAGCTGGTCCTGAAACTGCCTCCTTTGGCCTGTGATGAGTTTGAGGTTTCTGCCACTTGCCACAAAAGGAGGCTTGGTACACCACAGCCAGCCCCAGCCTTGTGAAGCCAGCAGAGGATGCCAAGTGATAATGAAGGAGCAGAGGGAGTCTCCACTGAACCTATGGGAGAAATCCTACCCAGCACAAAGGTGTCTAGAATATTATAACCACTGAGAAACTGGCAAAGCCTGGCTGCAGAAGGGGCCCTAAATACCAGCACAGAAAGCAAACAACCCAGAAGAGAGGGATGGAAGGATGAATACTCCCAAATCTCCTGCTGCTGGTACATCCCACTGGCAAAGTTAAACCCAAAGGCAAAGTGCAAGGGATCCTGGGTAGTGCAGTCCACTTGAAAGGACAGATGGAGCACACAATAGGGCCAACAGGAATGGACTGAATGCATGGATGAAAATATCCAATGCATGGCTCTATCTAGGTGACCCTCATAAGGTCACAGTGCTGCTCCTGTCAGGGTCGGCAGGCAGGAAACAGTGACGGCAACAGCCAAGGAAAGGTGTAAGGACCAAGGTTATCTCCACAGGTGGTTCGTCCCCAGCAACTTGCCAGGTGGGCATTGTGGAGCACTTCAGCTATGAGGCTCAGGGTAGTCTGACAGTCCCACCTGCACCTTGTGAGAAGGCAGATGCTGACCCTCCCTAGACCAAATGAAAAACAATCTGCATGTGGTATGATTACCAGGTTACTTGTGTGCACAAGGAAGTTTTCTCTGGAAGCCACAATGGGGCTGCCAGAGTTATTCTTCACAAACATATTTCTCCTCCAACTATCTTCGTTTTGTCAACACCACCACCAACACCATCTATGTGGTCATTCAAACAAAAAGAATAGTAGGAGTAATCTGTAATTCCTTTTTTTTTTTTTTTTTGGTAGTACCAGGGATTGACCTCAGGACCTTGCACTTGCCAGGCAGGTGCTTACGCAGCTGAGCTATATTCCTGGCGCTGTAATCCCTCCTCTCACATGGTTCGTTCAGTGGCTCGGAGGATTCCACCTACATGGTTCCACTCCTCCTGCTTCGATGCTGAGCTGTGAGCGTGGCACTGGTCCTAAGGGCTCTCCCTTGGTAAATGCTCAGCAGCAGCTCTGCTCAGAACCACCCACATCTCCATCACAGGGGGCTAAAGCCTAGGCTGCTTTGCAGGCCCACCTGTTCCTCTAACCATTGTTGCATGGTTATTCTCTGCCCCTCAACATCGGGGCCTCCTTCTTCTTCCACGGGCTTTACACTTGTCCTCTCTCCTAGGAATTCCTACTGAACACTTGGTTGACTGCCCCCATCTAAAATAACCACACCACTGCTGTTATCATCTCCCTCTTTACTTCCTCCAGGTACTTTTCACTAATTGCATTTACATTCTCCACAAGTGCACCTGCCTGCCACTTCTCAGTCTGCTCCTGAGAATGCCAATCTATTTATAGCTCATTATTTACATAATACCTTATTCTGTCTCCTTCGCTGCTCTCCCCCAGCTGCTAAAGCTGAGCATGGCCTTCAATGGATATTTATTAATTAAATCAAGAGTATTTCCCTCTCCATTTCAGTAAGCAATCTAGAACAGTTCTGCTGCCCCTTTACTTTCACAGGCGAGGGAACCAAAGACAACAGTGCTGCTCGGATGCTCGGTGACAGCTCAGGCCTCCATCCAGGGCCTCCCTCCCCAGGAACAGTGTCTTTGCTCTTTGCAAGGCAGGTGCACTGCATCTCTCCACACCTGTGACAAGGTCCCCAGCTGTTCCAGCCACATCCTCACAATAAGAACAGAAATCAACATCGATCATATTTGCTTCTGTGTGTCTTCTAAGTTAAAAAAAAAAGCACACAAAGGCAATAAACATGTAACATTTAAGCTACCCGGTTAAAGGAGGGGCTGGGCCACCTCCTCTCAGCCTACTACTGCCCACCCATGGTCATGTTCCTTAGGTGCTATTTTCGCCCCACGCAGCTTTGTTAGTGGCAACAATAGCCCAGATGTGGCCCTTAATTCTTACATTTTATAAGTATTTTCAAAATTATATCTTGTGAGACCCATTTACAGACAGAATGAGAAAGAGAAGTGACATTCAACCAAAGCCTTAGAAATAAAAAAAAAAAAAAAATTAAAAATTCAAATGGACAAGACAATAAGGAAAAAGAACAATAAAGCAGGCAGCAAGTAAAAACAGAAAAGCCAGACCAGACCTCACCCTAACTAGAGTGGCAGAGATACAAAGGGCTTCGCCTCAAACTAAAAACTGTAGCTTGGGTGGAGAGAACCAGCTATGCCTGAGACTCGGGGCTCTGGGGAGCCTTCCAGGACTGAGCTCCCCAGAAGCTCTGGTACAGATTGGCTGTTTTCCCAGGCAAGTCCTGTGGTCTCCCTTCCTCACTGGAAAGCATTGTCCATTGCAACTGGGTGGTAATGAGAACTAAGTTCTATCCCAGAGCCTGGAAGGGTTCCACAGATGCCACCTTCCCTGCCTCTCTTGCTAGGTAACAGCGCCACAGCCTGCAGCACACTCAGCTTCACTCTCTGTGGTTGGGTGGCATAAAAGGAGAGCTAGGGAGAAGGGGCCCAGCGAGCTGGCCTTGCAGTCTCTAGCTCGAGCCCTGGGCCTTGAGCCACCAACCAGGCCTGTAACAGCCCTCCCCAAGCCCACATGGTGGAAGCCACATTCCATCAGGGGGACCCATGAGCACCCTGGGAAGTAAACACTCAAATGCCAAACATACCAGACATTCCCCCACATAAACAGGCTGCATCAGCCAGGGGCTGCGGTCCCAAGCCACTCCCTCCTCACACCGTCCTCAGAGCAGGACAGTCCTGACTGAGACTTCAGCCAGGCCACAGCAGCAGACTGGGTCTGCAGCCTCCTCTGCCTAAAGAGGGGCAGGATGAGGGATGAGGAAACCCCAAGGGCCCCTGCCCATCAACACCCTTGCTGATTCCCTGCAGGCTGCAGGGCCAGGCCTTCCCTGTGAGCACCCCCCTTGGGACTGAGCTGTTGGAAACTACCTTGGTCCCGTCCACCTCCTCTAGCCAGGCCTTCTTCCTCAAATGGCCCAATGCTGGACTTCAACTGCTTCACTAAACAGTAGGCAGAACTTACAGAAAAAAAATTAACACAAATGCTCGATCTAAAGCTGGGTTGTGAACTTATGTCACTTCCAGGAGCCAGGGGAGAAACCGTTAGTGAAGAAAGAGGCTGGGATGGGTCTGTGCCCACAGACTCCCAAGGACAAGACACCCTGACAAGCACCGGGCTAAATACTGACAAGTGTCTCAGGTTTTTAAAGCTAGCCAGAAATACGAATTTTTAAAGTAAAATCTCCCAATGTTTAGTGTCAGCAACGAATTCTATTTCAAAAGGAGCATTGTAAGTTGAAGAAAACGCATCAGTGTGTTGTGCCAGCTAAGTTATGACCTTTGACACACAATAGACCCAGGCAGGGCTATTTATCATCAGAAGCCTGAGTTCTTGTTGTTACCATGGCCTCAGGCCCATCAGATCACCCTCTGGATCTGTGGCTTATCTTTAATGAACACACTAGCTCTTGCTTCTCTCTGGCCCCCAAACCCCACTGCACAGTGGGCCCAAGGAGCCTTTGCTTGTAACTGAAAAAGCACCAAGTCAACAAGTTGAAGCAGAAGCCATTCTCTCAGGCTGCCTGGTATAGAGCCAGGAGGACTGAAGCCTCCTGAGGCCCCTTCCAGCTCTTGGTACCTGGGCTCTTATTCGCGGGACCCGGCAGGGCAAGGTTGACTTCATGGTGGGACAGGAAGTAGACTGTGCATTCAGACTCTCAGTGCCAGAAAGGAGCTCTTGGCAAGCTCATAGCCACAACCTTAGATTTTACAGATGAGGAAAAGGCTTGCTGTGACACTCACACTTGAGAACAGTGATAGGGTTCTCGGGGCTAAATTCAAAGGACATTGCTTGGACGGCTTAGTGTGTCCTCCTGGGCCTCCTTCCATGCTAAGCCTACATCATCCCAGTCCCTGAATTCTCTCCTCTCTTGTTTGATGACACTGAGCTTGTCTGCTTGGGCCCTTAACTCTTTCATTTCTGTCCTGGGACCTCCTTCCCCTTCCAGGTGAACGTCCCGCCTGTCTTCACCCTCTGCTTTCTCACACTGCACAACCTGGACCATTGCTGCATCCTCGACTGTGGCTTCCCAACCTCCTAAACTTGAATACAAATCAAACCTTTCCCTCCAATGGCGGGAAGAAAGGTTTGATTTGTATTCAAGTTTAGGAGGTTGGGAACATCCACCTGCCAGGCAGGCACTGAGTGTGGATGACCCTCAACCTCTCAAGGTCTTTATGCTCCCCTGATTTCTTGATCTCCTCTCTCCTTTCTAGCTGGCATCATTGTCTAGCCCTTCCCTGGAGCTCCCCTGAAGACCCTCACCCCTCCCCTGTCCTATTCATTTTCTCCAATGGTGAACACACACTGCACATTTCAAATCATCCTCAGATTGCCCCCCACTGTCCATCCCCACTGTCACTTCCTAGGCCCCCTGGACCACTGCATGACTGCACTCCAGTCTAGCCACTGGAGAGAGCTCATTTAGGTGCAAATATGACCAGTTACTGACCTTTTGTGGTGAGCAGTGATAAATTCTAAGTTCCTTGGCCTAAGAATAAACCTTTAGCTCTTCACTATGACATACAAGGTTCCCTGTGGCTTGACCCAAACTGCTATGGTCATACCTACAATTCGTACCATCCCTCTGCTTTATGTTCCTGCAACACTGAGCTACTATCTACCTTAGGCGTCCCTGTGTGCCTCTGCCCTGTGGTCCCCATGGTTTGCTTCTCTTGTCTCCTGGACACTCAGCTGGAGCATCACCTCCCACAAGAAATCCCCCCTGATCTCACACCCTCCAGGCTTCTACTCACAGCTCTCACACAATGCCAAACTTATCCTGGCCTCTAGTGTGCTCTCTTCTATCTTCACTTTCTGTTTCCTGCACTAACGTAGGCATCTCCTGGGAACCAAGACTATCTTGCTGACTCTGTACACTCAGTATTTTGCAGAGCTTACGGCAGTCAGTAGCACTCTGTAAATGTTTGGTAAGGGAGGGAAGGATAGAGGCCTGACCAGAAAGCTGGTAACCAAACTTCTGACTCCCAGCCCAGTACTTTTTGTACTTCCCTCCAGCTGCCTATCAGAACCAGGATATAACCAAATCTACACACTGGAGCATGCTTACGCAGAGCAACCCAGCCAACCACCAGGTAAAGGCTCTGCAAGAGATCTGGCAAAAGCAACAGTTCCACCTGCCAAAGTGATTCACTGGGCTCTCACAGTTGGACTTGGATGCAGGTAATAGAGGCTGTGCCATGCTATCTGCATCTGCAGGCAATGGTGGGGATGACCCAGAAGGGAGAAGACCCAGAGACTCTACATCTCTATCATTGGCCAGGAGCTCCAGTTCAGAGCACAGGAAGGAGTCTGCCCATTGTCTGGACTGGACAGCAGCAGGACCAGCCTGAAGGCCACCACTTTCTAAAAAGAAGCAGGGCTGCCTCCTTCATAAACGGATAGTTTGACATGACTATTGTGAGCTCTGATGGACGTCAGGGCCTATAGAGGACCCTTCCAAGCCAACTGCTCTACCGCTCCACCACCAGTCACAACAGCAAGAAGCACGTCTCTGACCTTGGCCCTCTCAGTCCCCTTCCCATCATAGGAAAAACCTTCTAGGTTAAGAGAAGCTATGAACAGTGGGCTTCAGAGGCATAGGTTAGTTTGGTGGACAAAATAGGAAAAGGCTTGGCTCTCAAAAAGCCACAGAGAATGGCCCATTTCCACTGCTAAGAAAAGACAGCATTGTGTTTGGAACAAAGCCTGCAAGAGCCAGCTGCACTGGTGACACCCATTTGTGGACAGTCCTGCTGGGGACAGCAAACAGTGTTACTACAAAAATGAGAAAGAGTCCAGGAGACAGAGGAAAAGGCAGGCAGAGATCCTAATACTGCACAGAAAGAGAAATGAGTGCTGGAAACTCTTTTTTCTAGAAAAGAGCTATTTGGAGAATGATGACCTTTACTGAAATATGTCTATTTCTTGCTCATCTTATATTTATGATTTTGTGGGGTCTGGCTTTCCACTAGGCAATCAGCCTACTTTCTCACCCTATTGATAATCATTTCAAAAGATGAGAAAAGGAGAGAATTGGTGGCCCCCATGACTCTCACAAGGTAAGAAGCTGAATACATCGAGCAGGGAAATCATTCTGCTCAGAATGTTAATAATCCAGTTAAAACTAATTCTTCAGTAAGCACAGCAAATGTTGCAACATGCCCAAATTTTACTGGATCCAAAATGGAGACGAGCTCCTGCAAAATGACTCTATGTACAATTAAATGAAAATGCAGCTGTCACACAGAATAGTGATGAATGGGGTTGCTGCGAAAGCCCAGAGTTGGCTAAAGTGGTAGAGCATTCCAAGTGGTATCCTATTAAACCCTTCAGAAGTCATTTGTTTTTCATCAGTACTCAGAAGGTACTGAACATCAGCTAATAAAAACGCACTGATGTGGCAGGGCCCAGCAGGGATACCTGGCCTGGAAGATGAAAAGGTGATTTCACCATGAGTGAGATATGCAAGGATTTAGGTAAGATCAAAGTTCACAGAGGTGTTAAGAGGGGTGTGGTCACCCCAAGACAGACAGGTGGAGGAGAGCCCCCTCTCGCCACAGGCACAGGGGAGCTCCTACTTCACAGACCAGAACAGCTGAGAGCTCCAGGTCCTGATAGCAAGTATGGATTTCTACAGAATCACTACAACTCATTCAACTTGCTCTCCTAAAACAATAAAGGAGTCAGCCATTAACAAGACTAGGTTTAACCAATTTGGAAGTCCCTTAGGTTGTGGTCACTGGCAAAGCTACAGCAAGGAGTTTCAGACCTATAAATAAGCAGTTCAGAATCACTGAAGTGTTTACTTTAGTTTACTCAAGAGGGCAGTCCATGCCTTGCAAAAACTCAGGTCCCACACACATTAAGGAATTCTCACTAGTAGAAACTAGAAATAAGTTTGAAGGAAAATGTGGCTTTAGACCCTTGTGGCCATTCTCACAGGTCCTTTGCCAGTCAGAGCTGGAAGCACAGTCTTGTCATCTAAACATCTGGAGGCATCCAAATCCCCTGGGACATACTGTAGCAATGGATTTCTGAGCTTCGTGGACAGCTTCAGTCTAGAACAAGAGATTCTACATTTTTTCTTTCATTTATGTATTTGGTACAGAGTCTCACTACGCAGCTTAGACTTGTAGTGATGCTTCTGTTTCAGCCTCCTCAGCACTGGGATTAGAGGTGTGTGCCACCACACCTGGTTTCAGTGGCCAGCAGAGCATACAGTACTTGAGATCAAACCTGGGTCCTTGCACTTGCCAGGCAGTTATTTAGACCACTGAGCTATCTTGCCAGTTCCAAGATCCTACATCTTACATTGGCAGGTTTAGGGCACTAACCATTTATACGTTTTCTTTGAACAAATATACACTGAGCTACTTTGCCCATTTCCCATCTAGAATCTGCATCTCAAAGAAGCTCAGGATGCTGGTGTCACTGATCTGTGGGCCCTACTGTGAGAAGTGCCAATATATAGCAGTAGATTTCAGAGTAGGGTGTGTGTGTGCCTGTTACGGGATCAGCCCAGGCCCTTCTCACTGAGTAACATCTCATTGTTTATTTAGAGACAGGGTCTCATTAATTTACTAAGTTACCTAGGAGCAAAAGCCTCTTGTTCAAATGATACCACAAAATATTGAATTTATATAAATGCAAAACTTTATTCAAGCCGGGCGTGGTGGCGCAGGCCTGTAATCCCAGCACTCAGGAGGCTGAGGCAGGAGGATTGTTGTGAGTTCGAGACCAGCCTGAGCTACAAAGTGAGCTTAAGGCCAGCCTGAACTGCATAGTAAGACCCTGTCTCAAAAAAGACAAAAAAAAAAAAAAAAAAAAACTTTATTCAAGGGTTTATAATTCTGTTAAATATTTGCTATAGTCATTCAATAAGAACAATAAGATGTGTATTAATTAGATTAATATAAAACTTTTACTTTACATGGTTAATGGGACATTTGCAGGTTTCTGATAGCTTCGGCACCTAAATTATTCCTGTCTTGTTTTCCTTAGCAGGAAAAAACAGTAGCTTGTTACAAATGATAGCCAAACAAACAGCCAGGTAGGGAGGTAGGTGGGTTACAGACAACGCTTCGTCCACTGCCTTGCTCTCATAATGCCCGTCAGTGAGACAAGCAGCAAGAAGGGCTCTGTTCTGAGATGAATGTGAAATTCAGCAGCCTGGCACCGTCATCTGGGTGGTGCTCTCCAAGGTGTTACATTCCATGAACAACAGGGTGTGTGTGTGTGTGTAACTGCTGGGTCATATGATGACTCTCTCTCTAGCCTTTTGAGCAAAACACAGACCATTTCCGAAAGTGGCTGTATCATGTAAGAGTCTCACTAAAAGATCATGATCACAATTCCTCCCCACCCTCACAATAATTGACTTATCTTTTTAATTATTATAGTCACATGCACATATGAAGCAGTATCTCAGTGTGCCTTTGGTTTGCATTTCCTTAAAGGCTAATGTAATTGAACACTGTGCCCACTAACCATTTATACATTTTCTTTGAACAAATATACACTGATACACTTTGCCCATTTCCCATCTAGATTATCTTTTCATTATTCAGTTGGAATAGTTCTTTATATATTCTAGATATAAATTCCTTATTTGAGCTATGATTTGCAAAGATTTTCTTTCATTTTGTACACTTTTTTATACTTTGCTGCACAAGCTTTTTTTAATTTTGATAATGTCTAATCTATACTTTTCTTGGTTGTCTAAACCTTGGTCATAGAGCTGGCCAAATAGTTCAGTGGACTAAAGCACCTGCAAGCAGACACAGGAGCCAGGGGTTTGATCCCTGGGCCTGCTATGCTGGCCCTGCCCCTGGGGTACACTGAGACAGCAATTGAGACTGAGCACAGTGGCGTGCACCTACAATCCCAGCTCTTGGGAGGCTATAAACAGGCGGTTCACTACAAGTTGGATCTAGTAGTGAGACCCTGAATGCCATGTAGACCCTTCTTCCCTAAAATACAAAAAAAAACAAGCCTTGGTCATAAAAATTTATAGCTGTTTTCCTCTAAGAGTTTGATCACTTTAGCTACTAAATTTAGGTTTTTGATTCATTTAGTGCTCATTTTTATATTTATCTTGAGGTAGGAATTTGTCTATTAAAAAAAACATTCTGGTGGTAAGAAGCAACCTTCTTTTCCTTGAAGTATAAAATCAGTCAGTGTGGGTGGGTGAAATACCAAATTTATAAACACAAACTCCAGTCATCAAGCTGGTTAAGGAAAGGATCATGGATGATCAGAACGTGAAAAATATTTGAGCTTGTCTCAGTTTAACTTCTTACCTACAAGCCAAAGTCTGCACCCAGGTCATCTCAGCCTGGTTCCCTACTAAAACTTTTTCTCAGACCTTTCTCTGAAGTGACTCTACCTAAACCAACACACTTTTCACCCTATGTTGGCTGCTGACCTCATCACTTGGGACATTACCTGGAAGAGCTGGCCTGCTCTACACTGATTAGAAAAGGCCTGGGGGTGGGAAATGGGGTCCCATTTTATGAAGACCTTCACTGACCCCAGCTTCCAATCTGTTCTTGGGTTACTCTCCAATAGCCAAGTGTGAAGCACAATTTATTTTTCATTCTCTTACCTCATGTTTGAGAGCCAACTAACCAACTTCCTTCTTCTTTACTGCTGACCAGGCGGTTTTCCCACAGAACTAAAAAACCTTGAAATCATCTACATAACAGTATTTTTCTATTTTCCTTCATTTTCACAAGGGAGACTATAAAAACTCAAACTTCTAGTGACCTACCCAGAACCAAACTATTCCAATGCCTGCCTTGCTTTCCAGTGACACTGCTTCCCGAGGGTCCAGGTTCGTCATTTGTTGGCAGGGAGAATGGCTACAGAGACAAACAGCAAAGAACTTGTCATCCAGAGCATGCATAGGCACTATACTTAATAAAAGGGCCCTGAAGCCAAAAGACAGGACACAGTATGTGACAGGAAGTGCACAACCTTGAAAAACGGCTAACTCAAGAGGAGCCCTGAGGCCTCACTCCCAGTTCCTCCACAGCCTGCCTGTATCTGTCTGAATTTCCTTCTAGGTCTTTCTGCTACCATCCTGAGCCAGTTTCTTTGTGCCTAGGCACAGTAGAGAAGAGGGAAATATGAGCAGCTTCACATTTCAGCGAGGTAAGCCCCACCTTGGAAAGGACTGTTTCCCAGCTATAGGTCCACATTGTCAGTGGACTGGGGACCCCAAAGGAAGATGACCAGCCCTGAGTCAAGAGGCCACTCAATAGAGCTGCTAAAAAAACCTAGTGGTTGGTAGGCATCCAACAATGACATTAATAGCCCAGGAACACAACTGAGGGGTAAGAGAGGCTACAGAGCCTTTCCCCTCAGTGTGTGAAGAAAGCAGAAACTCCAGCTGCATCTAAACAACAACCTGCAACAGGCACATCAGCCTGCTTTCCTGAATCCAAGGCTACAGGCTCACAATGCCCTACTTCAGTGCCGTTGGATTAGATGACTCACTACAAGTGCTCCTTCTACAGGGAGGATGTGCTGTGCACAAGGCCCTCTTTGCACTCAGCACCTTGCTTAACTTTCAAGATGCAATTTTATGAGTTTTAGTTTCTTCTATAAATGAGGACACTGATGCTCTGAAGAACCAGCAGATTTGTCCAAGGTCATGCCAGGCATGTGTGACAGAGCCAGAACTTTAACCACGATGCTTTAAATTCAAACCCAGAGCCCAGGAGCAACCCTCCGGTAGGCCAGAATGCTGCCCTGCTCCCACGAAACACAGGCTGCCTGGCACTGCCAGGCACAGGGGCCCCTCCAGGAAATGGAAATCGAAAGGGTCAATGCCTGAATCAATTATAAAAACTCAGATAATGGTCACCTTTCGAAAGTGGATCACAATCCACCTGTATGTGCATCTCATCACCACCTATCATGTGAAACCTTTACCTGTGTTAATTCATTTCATTATTAGAGTAACTCTAAGAGATAGGTATTACCACCATCTTAATATGTACAGTCTGAGGAAAAGCAATAGATCTTTCTTTCTTTCTTTTCTTTTTTTCTTCCATACCAGGAATTAAATTTATGACTTCACACTTGTCAGGCAGGTGCTATGCCATTGAGCTATATTCCCAGCCCAACAGGAACTTCCAAAAGTGACTCTGCGAACAATGCACTGTCCAGCCACATCCTGAAAGCCTTCTTCCCAGTGGACTTCACGCTAAGACGACAGCAAGTATGATCGAGACTCTACGTTTAAATAAAAGCTCTGGAACTCTCCTGAATGCTCAGGGTATGGTATCAAACAAGACTAAGTATCAAAAAGGCCAATGTTAAATGCATTCATTACTACTAATCACTATCAATTATTCTTCCTCACATGTAACTGTTTACCAACAAGAAAGCCAACCACTTTAGAAAAGTGCTAACAAAGTGATGGAACCAAAGTAGAAAATCATACTTTAAAGATGTGCTGTGAGAATCTATTTTAAGAAAGGACACATTAGATCTTTCTGCCAACCAAGTAAGAGCAAAAGAACAAAAAAAAAAAAAAAAAAAAAAAAAAAAAAAAAAAAAAAAAAAAAAAAATCATCACAGCCAGGGGGAAGAAAGCCAATGCTATTACAAAGAACCACATATTAAAAACCAATTATAGGGCCAGGGAGATGGCTCAGTATAGTAAGCGCTTCCCTGGCAAGCACAAGAACCTGAGTTCATCCCCAGTTGGGGGGGTGTGTGGGTGGGGGGAATTATATAATCCCAGCTCTAGGAAGTTGATCTCTGCCTCCTGTTCAAGGCCAGCCTGGGGCTACAAAAGTGAGCATAAGGCCAGCCTGAACTACATAGTATCTCAAAAAGAAAACCAACAACAACAACAAAAAAAAGCACAATTATAGAACAGCTGTGGTGGCAAACACCTGCAATCCCAGTGCTGAGGAGGCTGAAACAGAAGGATCACTACAAATCCAAGTTGTACAGTGAGACCCTTGTACCAAATACATAAAAAAAAAAAAAAAACAATTATGCAAGGCTTGCTAAAAAAAATGTCTGTGGGCTGTCTTTACACTTTAAGACACTAAAAACACAAGCAAGCTTAGGCCAGTGTTTACTCAGAACATCATTTGGTTTGGGGCAACTTTCTACTCTTAGGCTAAAGTGTGGATAAACATCTTAGTCTCTCGTATGAACAAACTTTGGGGAGATCACCTCTGACTCAGAGTAAGCTACCTTCTGAGTCCTTCCTACGACCCACAGATTCCAGCTCGCCCTCTACTGAAGACCCTCGAAAGGTCTAAAAAGGCCTGGAGCAGTTGGGAAGTCATTTCCCAGAAGCACCTTACCAGTTTCCAAGCCTACTAAGCAAAAACCCAGATTCCCTGAACTGTACCAATATTCAGATGGCTGTGGCCTGAAATAGTCTGGAAATCTAATTGTTTTATAGAGGAAAAAAATAAATAAATAACAAGAACAAAGACAAAACGATGCAACACAGAATAATAAAAATTCTGAATTTCAAAACAAGAACAGAAAATTAACAATGAAGAAAGGTGGAGGGAGGGGAAGGAGGGAAGAAGCCAGGGAGGAAGGAGGGAGGGAGAAAATGAAAGGAAGGCAAAGCAAGGAAGATTCATGTGCAGGCTATCACCTGGCCCTAGAATGACAGTTCCCAACTTCTTTCCTGAAAGATCACCAGGCGGTCTCCTTTGAATGTTTAGTTCCTCCCCTACGCAGAGGGCAGGAGTCCTGTCCACCGGCTTGTGGACGCTCACTGTCCAGCTGGGTGTGCAAGAGTGGGGCTGCTTGTCTCCCTCGTCTCCCAGCTGAGATGCATTCTAGGTTCAGAGGCACAGTGTGGTCACAGGGCCACTGCAGTCATTGGAGCAGGTGACCTGGGCACGCCAAAATCCTCAGACCAGTAGACAGGATGGCTGAGCAGTCTAAATGTCAAGGGATGCAGAACAATGAAAGAGGAAAGGTTCAGAGAAAGCCAGAGAGCAAAACTGTCCTAGAGAGAAATATTGGACAGGAAAGAAGATAAAGAGGCCAGAAAGAGCACAACAGTGCAATTCATAAGAGAAAAATCTTGGCATTGGTCCACCAACAGATGAATGGATAAGAAAATGTGGTCTTTATACACTGTGGAGTACTACTCTGCCATAAAGAATACAAATCTAGAAAAACTGATGTACTGCACCTTGAGGCCATAATGTAAAGTGAAATAGGGGCTGGGGGAGATGGCTCAGTGGAATAAGCGCTTTCCTGGCAAGTGTAAAGATCTGAGTTCAATCCCCAGTTCCACCAAAATAAATAAAGTGAAATATATCAGACACATAAGCTTAAATATTACATGGTTGCTCTTTTATAAGTAACTCAAATACAAAAAGAGCAAAATAAGAGAGATAATAGAGAAAAGGCATAGAGCTTTTGCAAAAGGAAAGGAGATCAATAGATGGAGGGGGTTGCAGGAGGAACAGGGGTAAGAACGGAAGAACTGAGATGTATTCCCAGGCCTGGCATGTGAGTGAAACCACCTGGGGCCCGCCAGATCCTCATTCAACCCAGGCCCAGCATGTGAGTGGGACCACCCAGGGCCCACCAGGTCCTGATTTGACCTAGAGCCCAGGCCAGGCATATAGGCCCGATGTGGAACCCTACAGCAGAATTCCCTGTAAAGAGGATAGAGGCAAGACCCACCAAGCTGATCCAAGAGCAGAACATCTTGCCAGAGTGACACAGAGGGTTCACCTCCAAGGACTGCAGCAGGAAGAAGTGGAGCACAGCAACCAGACCCAAGCCAGACCCACCTGGACAAGTTTGAGCTCGACAGATTCAGACCTGGTGCTAAGATAATAACTCCATCTAAGTTGTGCACCAAAGGTCAGAGGACAGTGCTGTACAACATGACAAAGAGAAGGAGCAAAATACATTCTCAAGCCCCAAGCCAACCGAGAACAAATGAAGAAGACACTAGCATAAAAGAAATTGGAAATCTCACACCGGAAATCTCTGAAATAATAGTGTCAGAAGTGAAGAAACAACTGCAGAAAGGGATAGAGGAAATCAGCTGTGAAATAATTTCTGAAGTAAAAAAAGAAATGATACCTATAATGAAAGAAGTACTAAGTGCTTCTAAAGAAGACACTGATTAAAAAAAAAAATAGAGGAAAATAGAAAAATGATAGAATCCTTGAATAAGCAATATAGGAAAGAAAAAGAATGCATGAAGCAGATTCAAAGTGATACACAGGAAAAACCTCAATCACAAGCTGGTAAAACCATCTGAATGAAAGTAAAAATAGACTTTCAGACCTTAAAGACGTCATTGCAGCTAGTGAAAAAGTAAACGAAGATCTCTTAAAAACAACTAGGATGCAAGAAAAAATAATTCAACATCTGCAAGACGATGCAAAGACAACAACATAATACTAGTAGGCATCAATGAGAAAGAAGGATGATATGAAATGATATAAAAAGAAAATGGGCAGAAGTAATAGCAGCAAACTTCCCAAATATGGGGCAACAATCTGACATTCAGCTAACCAAAGCATACAGAACTCCAAATAACATCAACCTAATTAAAAACACACCCAGACATATAATAATCAAGATCCCAGAAATTCAGCACAGGAACTAAAAGCTGCTAAAGAAAAGAAACAGATCACATTTAAAGGAAAACCCATCAGAATAACGGCAGACTTCTCTTCACAACCATCAAGGCAAGAAGAGCAAAGTACTTCAAGTCTTGCAAGAAAACAAATTCCAACCCAGACTGATATACCCTGAAAAACTCTCTTTCAAGTATAATGAAGAAGTAAAATACTTCCATGACAAAGAGCAACTAAAGAATTTCATGATGACAAAGCCAAGCCTACACAGACTACTAAAAGATGTTCTAGAGAGAGAACAAAATGACCACAGCTCCATGAATGAGAATGGAAAGAAGCCACCAAATAAGGCAAACAATTAAACACAGGGGAATAAGAGGTATACAAAGCAGTCTTTCAGTTATTCTTTTGTATACAGCAGCAAGATATTTCCATCAGCACACTCTACAAATGTTCTTCTCCTGTACCCTATGGATCATGATTCTATCTGGGTCTGCAGGATGGATATCAAGGAAATAGCAGTAGCTCAGTTCCACCAGTGACACCCGGCCACCAGTATCATGGAAACTGTCCAGGTCCACAACTTTGTGCGATAATTTATTCCCAAATTGTTAGAAGTACTGATCATTTATTTGTCATTCCAGTATTTATCTTATGTTTTATTCTTAGTAATTCTTTACTATCATGTACTTTTGTTTAGTACAATTGTTTTGAAACAGTTGATTTTTAATTAATTAATATTTAATTTTCTTAATATTACTTAATCTTAATTTTTAAGACTTATACTGTATCTTTGCCTTACAATCTACTTAAAAGACATACTATGATATTTTCTCCTAGTATTAGAAACTTTAAAAAGTATATTTCCATTTTCCATTGACTTTATATTACTTCTTTCTTGTCTTTCACACACACACACACACACACACACATACATGAAAAAAATGTGTATAACCCAACATAAGATTGATACTGTTTCGTAGAATTTTTTTTTTTTTTCAGAACTGGGGATGGACCTCAGGCCCTTGCACTTGCCAGTGAAGCGCTTATTCTACTGAGCTATCTCCCTGGCCTCATCATAGAAATCTTTAATAACGTTTTTCTTTTTTTAAACACTTTATTTCTTTATTATTTTTTATTTTCTTTGCAGAACCGGGGATTGAACTCAGGCCCTTGAGCTTGCCATGCAGGTGCTTTCTCCCTGACCTGTTTAATGAGCTTTTAAATGGGTTTGTCTACTATATTTTACATAGTCATGCATAACTATCATTTTGAGAGCTGTTTATTCTTTATCCAGGACCATACATCAAGTTCTCTTGTCTTCTGAATTATGCTGTTTGTTATTTCCTATATGCTACATCTGGAGGTATTAGAATATTTTGAGTTTGTGTAACTGGAAAATATTTTACTTTTAGTTTTCAAAGGTATGTCTGCCAAGTATAAAATTCAAAGAGGACAGATCTTTTCTTTTTCTTTCAGTCCTTTAAATTAATTAGTCTAGTTTCTTGTACACTTGCTCTTTCTTTTTCTTTCTAATGTGGAATAAGATGCTATATAATTTTGTTCTTCTATAGCTAATATTTTTATGTATATGATTTAATTTTTTTCTTTTTTTTTTAATTTTTTATTTATTTATATTTTTTTTTTGGTGGAACCACGGATTGAACTCAGGTCCTTGTGTATGCCAGGGAAGCGCTTATTCTACTGAGCCATCTTCCCAGCCCAATTTTTTTTCTTTACAGTAAGTTTTGGACCATTTCATTTTCGTGTATCTTGGTATGATTTTATTCAAATCTCTTATAGAAAAGGTTCATTTTTCTTGGAAATGTGGTGTTATAAGTTCAACTAAATTCAGAAATTTTATTTATTTTTTTAAATTCAGAAATTTTAAATCTTTAAATATTTATTGTCAATGTCCTTCTACATTGAGAATTCTATTTATATGAATATAAGTTTCTTGATTTTGGCACAGTGAAATATTACATGACAGTAAGTCATGTAAGTAAATTCTTCTTTATTTTATTTTGGACAATTTTTATTATATTCATTTAAGTTTGTAAATAATTTATTCACAATGTGCAATCTATTAATCTCATGCTATGTATTCATTTTGGAATTATTCCTCTAAAATTCACTGTCTACATCTTATATAATTCACATTTCAATATTTGTCTACAATTTTTAATATGCTACATAATTATTGATTTTCAATAAAGTTAATAAAAAAAAAAAAGAGCTGTGTTCTGTACCTGTACCAACTCCCCATAGAGGGTTATTTGGGGTTTTTGGGTTTTTTTGTACCTTAGATCAAACAGAGGACCTTGTGCTTGTCAGGCAGGTGCTTAAGCCACTGGGATATTTCCCAGACTTTTTTTCGGTCCCCCTTGTAGACATTTAATCATTGGCGTTCAACTACACACACGTCCTAACAGAAAATAGAAACTGAAAAAAGGCAACGAAAGTTCTTTAACCCAAGATGCCCCCAGAACCCTGGCCATTAGAAGAGCAGCTTGCCACTGTCCATCCCACTGGGCTGCTTAATCTTTCTTCATAGGACTGACCACCACCACCTGACCTCTTATGTAATAATTGGTTCTTTTCTGCTGCTCTCCCAACAGCATATAGTTTCAAGAGAAGGAGGGTTTGATGTGCTTTGTTTGCAAATGAGGCCTCACCATTAGAACACAGTAAACACCCAGCGTATGGACTGCAGCAAGCAGCCTGTATTGGACCAGTCTAACATTATATGTCAACCAGGTAGTGACATCAGGCCAAAACACTTTGTAATCCACAAACCTCTTACTTAACTCAGTTCCTTGGAGTTTCTTTTACTGAACGGCTCTATGCATTTGGAAATGACCCAGGAGAGGTGTAGCTTCTGCAAGGTAAGTAGCCCAGTCAAAAGCCAGACCCACAGATGGCTGCACTCTGGTTAGGCCCTCGTGAAGCCCTGGGGACAACGAGACTGCAGAACTGCAGGATGTACCACTATCTGGGTTATCACTGAAATGATCAAGTGCTCTGTGGCCAGGTTCACTGGGCTCCCCGTCCCAAAGACCTCTCATTGCTGGCCTAGGAGGGATATAGTGAACACAGGGCAGCAATGAAACAGCAAAAGCCTTGGCATTCAATTCAGTCTGCCTGGGTTCCTCTCTCACCCTGTGGACTTCAACTGTGATGTAACTGTAAAAATAATGACATGATTTTACAGGATTCTCATGTGAAATAAATGAGTGTCCGGAGCTAGGCCTGCCTATACATAGCTCATCAGCATCCGGGCCCCGGCAGCCCGGTAGTCCAGGAGTCACTTAATCTCCCTGAACCTCAAATTCCTCTCCTCTAATGAAGGAATAACTTGGTTGCCAGAACTGAGCAAGGAATAAATGAGACCATCATGTTAAGCACTCAGCACAGGCTGGTACATACTGAATGCTGCATCAATCTGAGCTAGTACCTTATTATTATTCAAGAAACTTTTACTAGTCCAAAATGCCAAAGTGGAAATTTGCCATATGCAAATAGGTCTTCAAACATAGCTTCAACAGTTGCAGGTTTCTCTCCCCACTCACTCTGGGTTTTTGTTGTTCCAAGGATAAGCTCTGCCTCCGGGGTGGGACAAGGACAAGCTGGGAGGTAAATGCTCAGCACAGGGCCTGCTGTCTTCCCCTGTGAGGCATGAACTCTGCAGATCCAAGTGTCACATCACCCCCGCAATGCTGACAGTGAACAAGAGGACATGCAAATATGCCCTAAAAACAGCTTGTTATTTCCAGGGCCCGGATGGTACCAGATTGTGGATGCCTGCAAGAACAGCATGTCACTATCAGGTACAGGACATTTGCCACCAGTTTGGAGGTGGCTGTGAAATGTAAAAATGGCCAACCCAAATAAAGCCATTTCTAAAAAAATGGAGAAGCTCTTCCAGGGCCTTTCTTGGGGAGTCCAGGCCAAGGACACTGCTCAGCTACAGGCTCACAACGGCAATTTTACTGCAAATGGTCCAGAAACGGAGACTTCAGGGTTATGGGGCTGAGAAGGAAACCAGCAGCAGGCCAAAGACCAGGGTTCCCCATGAGAAAAACAAGACACTAAGCCACGAAATGCTATCAGCAGCACAATCATGATGGACAAAGTCAGAAGAATCTAATTAAGGTCAACTGTCCTCTTACAATCAACAGTCTTTAGTAGGCACCTTCTGTGTACCTTATGACAGTGCCACAAGCACAAAAGGCCACAGAAAAGACTAGGCACTGGAAGTAGATGAAGGCAGCCAGCAGTAACATATGCAAAACCAACAGCATAATCAGGCCCAAGTAACAGGGAAGTGGAGATGCTGGTGGCAACTGGCGAGAGGAAAAAGTGAAGTGGCTGTCTCCACTCCTTGCAGTACAGTAGTTGCCATGCCTGAGCAAAGCACTATGACCAGATTTTCCCATTTTTTAGTTGCAATATTTAAGTGAAATGTTGGTTCAAGGCACAGGCCAAACAAAACACATCTGAGAGCCAGATCCAGCCCACAAAGTGCTAGCTTGCCACCCATGGCCAGGCCCCCAAATCCCTTCCTTGCAGTTTTCACAGTGCTCAGGGGAGAGGGGAGCTGACCCATAGCTGCATAATACAGGCAGCTCCTCCCCAGGTACTGTTCTGCACTCAGGAGCCCCTCTCTGCTGACTCTAGAGCCTCCACCTTCCACCCTGAGGGAAGAGCTAGGCCCACCTTTGCCTAAAAACACTGTCCCTTGGACAGAGCCCTGCACACCTGGTACTCAGAGATACCCCACATCCTGCCCACCTCCCCTCACTGGCCCCCCTGCAAGGCCCCTGTAGAAATGGCTCTTCTGGGGCACTCACCAGAGAAAACATTTGAGCAAATCACAAGTTCAGGCTAGCACATACTACACTGATGCTGAGCCACACTGGGGACTTCTGCTTCTCACCAGCCCCTTGAGCAAAGCTGCCCCTCTGCATGCAAGATTTGTGAGAGCTGCAGGTGCCAGGGGCTGGGACTGGGAGGGGGTGCTCAATGTGTGTGTGTCCTTTGCCACCCCTGTCTCAAGCAGATGACACTGGGTACTAAGGCCATGCCCAGCTCTGACAGTGGCTAGATAAGGGAGGCCAGACCACCCATCTTCCAACTTCCCTTGCTCAGCCCCAAACTGGGGTCAAAAGAGGCAACATCTAATAAGTTTTAGAGTTAACTCAACTTTAGCATTCTCCTCTACACTTTTTAAAATATGCGCACATGTCCATTAACTCTGCCCACCAACTTCCCCAGAGAGATGACCGAGACATAGTTATTCATTAGTATCATTGTGCCTCCCCTGCCTCTCGAAGCAGCCTCCTAACCTCACCTTGAATGTTTCCATGAACTCCCAGGGGAGCTGGTTAAAAATTCAGATTCTAATTCATAAGTTGGGGAGCAGGGCCTCCAACCCCCATTTATACTGCTGGTGTTCATGCCACATTTGGCACAGCAAGGCCAGGGCTCCAAGGACATTACCTATAGGGCCAGCTGGAGTAACAGACACACCCACCTCACTCTTCACGGGTTGGGGCCTCTTGCCCAGTTTCACCTCCAGGAAGTGCAAGGGTGCGATCATGGCCCCAATGTTGCGGATGTCAGCGTATTTCAGCTCCTCTGCCGTTAGAGCTGAGCTGGGGAGTCCGGTGAGAGGGCCAAGCCCTGGCAGAGAGCCTGCAGTCACAGAAGGGTCTGGGATCTGCCCAGGCATCATAGCAAGAGGAGCAACAAGCCAGCCTGAAGTGGGTGAGAGAAAACAGGACAGGACAATTAGCACTGAGGCCAGGAGCTCCATGCCTTGCTATCGCTGCTTTCACCAATGTCCCCGAGTCCCTTCCACTCCTGGGTGCTCTTTCTGCCCACAGGTCCTTTCTGTTATAGAGGAAAATTGATTCACATCAGTAGCCCAAACCTGGCACTGCTGGGGTTGGGCCTTCCCCCAAGGCAAGGTTTAATCCAATCAGGGGCAACATTTATGCACCATTTGCTCTGTGCCAGACACCCTGGTAACCCTTCTACCTACCCCATTAGCCTGGCCCAGAGCCCCCTGTGTGGAGGAAGGTGGGAGGCTGTGCAGTTCAAGTGGTGGGGCTGGAATTCACATGGCATCGCCTCGCCTCCAAAGAGACTGACTGTAGCAGTGGAATGTCAAGGCCCTTGGTACCTGTTTGAGAGGGAGCTATTTTTGGTCTGGCATGGTGCCTCCCCACAAATCACACATCCTATTCTGCATACTTATTAAGACGCCTTGAATACAACATAAAGCAAATCCAAGTTGAAGGTGAGTCGTGAGGGTGAGCATGTGCATGTGTGTGATGTCTGCAAGGAAGACTCTGAGGCAAAGGAGATAGGATTAATTAGCATATGATTTCCAGTAGAATCCAGCTCCAGAACACTTCTACACAGCCTCTCCATGCTCACAGCAGTCACATACTCTAGCTCTGCCAGACCCACGAGGTTTACCAGAGAGGACAGGTGCAGGCACAGAGAAGGACATAAATAAGACAGATGAGCATCATGGGAATTCTTAGTTCTTCCCTCTTTTCACTGAGTGAAGCTCCTGGGTAAAAGTTGACCATTGTTTCCCAGGCACAGAGAATAGTGAAGAAATTTTGTCTGCCAATAAATTCAGATGTCTAGGCTCTCAAAGGGCTCCTACCCATCCATCCATCTACTCATTCATATATCCACTTTCTGACTAACTCCTCTGAGCTAGCAGGATTGGGAAACAGGGAGAGAAGACATGCGCAGCTTCAAAGTTGCCTTGTTAAGAACATTCTAGCCTAACACTACTCAAGCATTCCAGAACTGCAAATGAAACCATTCCTCCCTCTTTCTGTCAGCTCAGGGTCATAAAAAATATATATGTATATATCAAAACCTCACTGTCCTAGAGATCCCCAGGGGAAACCTTTGATTTATCCTTCCATGTCCATCTATTACCTTCTGTGGAGAAGAATGCATTTGGCAAGCAGGAGATGTGACCTCTGCCAGCCAGAGTTCTCTGTTGGGCAGAGTTAACCTGTCCATATGGCCATGCCATCCCCACATAGGAGTGGCTCTAGCAGGTGACTCCCAATCACCTCCCTTTCTTCAGGTCCTTAGGTCTAGAATTCAGAAAAGGACTCAGTAGGGAGCCCACTGTGGCCACCAGCACAGCCACATTCTTTCTCCATCTCCATTTTACTTTCAAGGGTGGCATCTGGTTCCCTAGCCAAGTCTTAGGCTTGATTCTTAAGAAGTTCTGCTCTTTGCGGTTGGGGGGGATCATGTGAGTGCATCCTCTAGCGACAAAGGCTGCTACTAAACATCATTTTGTTTAAATAAAGGTACCTGTGAATGGACAGTGTCCCTGCTAGCCATTCCTGACACACAAAGCTTCTGTCCATTCTTCCCTCTGTTTGCAGCCCCTGCCTCCTGCCCACCTTAGTAGCCATGTGGTACCCAAGCTCTTTCATCTGTGGTCCACCTACTTCAGACTCCTCCTCTATATCCCATATTCTTTCCGCCCCTCCTTACCACCCAAAGTCCCTCAGAAATGCCTCAGGCTCATTCGCATTGAGTGATCATCTCAGAGCCTGGGGAGGCCCTGTACTCATGCAAACCACATCCACATTTTGCATGTGAGGAAGATGAAACTCAGAGAGTTTAAATGACTTGCCCAAGGTCACACAACTAGAGAAGGACAGAACCAAGGCTAGATGCCAGGCACCCGGATTTTGGCACCTGCCCCTTTTTTGTTTCACCTCTTGGGGTCCAACAGATGTGGATCCCTGTGACAGAAAAAAAGGCCTTTTACACATGAGCCCAGGAAGGACTTTCACAGATGAGCCCAAGGTAAAAGATCATCTTTTTCACAGAGGACCTCCTACAGATAGTAGGCTGGTAACTGCATGGCAGCCTGAGTGGGAGCCCAGATAGAAACACCACCCAACAATCTTTACCAGGAGTCTTCAGTAAGCTGTGGTCGTCCAGCATTCCAAAGTTGTTAAGGGAGCCACCTCTCCACCCAACATTGGGCCTGCAACACAAACAGGGTTGTGGGTACCACACCAAGGATGGTTCCAGGGTACCCAAGATAGGATTCCCATCTCTTGAACCCCTCTCCAAGAGGACAGAAAAGTAACCTGGTGAGGACCCACTGTGGTGCAGCAAAGCTGTGCCTGGGCCCAGCAACACCACCCCCTGGCAAGCAGAGGGGTGATTTCAGGGGGCACACAGCAACTGAGCTGCTTGTTGCCTGGGTGGCCCCACTGCCTAGCTTCTATTTGGCCCAGAAAGGGGAATGAAGAAATATTTGTTAGGGGCCAGAGAGATAGCGCAGTAGGATAAGTGCTTGCCTGGTAAGCACAGGGTCCTGAGTTCAATCCCCAGTACCACAAAAAAAAAAAAAAAAAAAAAAAAAAGGAAAAAGAAAAGAAGTACTTGTTGCAATGAAAGAATGAACAAATGAACAGAACTATAACAAATTCATGGTAGAGCAAAATTCAACAAGCATGTTAGGATCTGCCTCTCAATGCTTAGAAGCTTGTTATCAGGCCATAATTTCACCCCAGACTCTTTCTTCCCACAATAAACCCAAGAGAAACACTTCAGAGGCTTCCATACATTTCCCATCTAAGCTATCCCTGGAGATAGAAGCCAGACCCTGCTCTGTTCCAGGAACGATAGCCTGCTTCTGTTTATCTTCATGCAGATGGTATAAATGAGGCACGAACAAATGTCCCCAAAATATGAGTTTCCTGCTACTGAGGACCCCTCTGCAAGGGATAGCCACCCCTTGGAGTAGTGGCCCCATAAACCCTTGCAATTCCTGCTCCCCTATGAACCTACCCAATGCCAAGCCTCACTCAGGAGACTAGGCACCGGGTTCTCCTCTGTAGAAGCAAAAATCTTCCAGTCTTTGCTTCCCCTGTAAGGGAGCCCCTAACTGCTCAGATGCAAACCACAAAGTCCTTAACACATGCCATTCCTTGGAGACAACCGCAGGACTGACATTCACCAGTGAGAAGTCAGCCCAGCTGTCTCGGGGGAAGGGAGAAGGTGGAGGAGCAGAGCTGTTGCCTTTCTAATTGGATTCTCATCACTGCAAAGAGCTGGCTGGTCATCTAAGGCTAACGGCAACTTCAGTGATTTAACAAAATAAAACAATTTCAAATGATTTAAGGCTATATAAAAGTGGGGCTTGATGATGCCAAGGACCCAATCATGGCCAGAAGGAACTTACCCACTTCAAGGAAGACATAGGAAAGATGACAAGAGGTGAAATCATCTCCCAGACTGGATGTTCCATACGGAAACAATTTAGTGGGAAAAGAAGAACTATGCACTATCCCCTTTAGGAGAGGAACCCAGAGACTTTTTTCCCTTCAGGGCCCAGGAGGTCTAACAAGCAGATAAGCACCCATCATATCTGCATGCATAATGGATGCATACAGAGGACTGCTGTGCGCTGGCAAAACACCAAGATTGAGAAAATGAGGCTCGTGCCTCAAAATATGGCCTAGAATCCAAAGAGACTCTGGCAATTTAGGACACTGACCAGGAACAGATGGGAAGCTGGCCAGTGAAGAAAAGCTAGGGAATGCAAAAGTCCAATATGGGCTCTGATAAGCCAGGCACAAATAAAACTATAAGCACTCAGAAGGTCACAGTGGACCTGGAGCTGTAGCTGAGCCTGAGACTGAGGGTGAGATGATGCAGCTAAAACCCAGCCTGCAGCAAACTAGGGCCAGATGGATTCGAGTGGAAAAAACTTGAGGAAAAGATCTGCTATCCATATCGCTGTGCTCTGACTTTCATGGGGACTTGTAAGGACACAGTTGGTGCTGCACTGTAGAAGCACCAGAGCATTTCAAGTCCAATAGTATCTACCTGGAGATAACAATGTGAAGAGCATTTCAACCCAAAGAATAAAAGATGGAGGTAACTTATTCAGCTGGTTCTCTCTTATTTCCTTCTCTAGTTTACTGTATGCAAAGCTAAGCCTTTTTAATGGGAGACTCTACCAGCAGTCTTGCTTAGCTGGCTCATGCTTGCACAGGGCTATTCTTATTAAAAGGCCTCAAGTATCAGCCTCTTCATCTGAAATAACCAAAATAACTGTTTAGGAAAAAGGACAGGTTAAAAGAGAAATTTAGGAACTATATTCTGAACTTTCTGTCAATAGATTTTAAGGGAGACCGTAAAAGCCCTGCCAGGGAGTAACTGCTCTGAGCTGGCATAAAGGACAGGAATAAGATGTGTGTGGGTGCAGATGGCCTCCAGCTCAAGGCTGGTGTTAAGATGAAGGGCTGGAAAGCGATATGGGCTGTGAAATGAATGAACAGGAGCAAAACATCTGAGCAATAATAGAGCAGAGTCAAGGGCAAGGAGCCAACAATAGAGAATCTTCCAGAGTGGGGAGCAGGATGTCTGGGAGCCTCTTCAAAAGGATGTCCCTAAGACCTACAAGCAGGGAAGGGGATGCTTTCAAGATGGATGGTCTGAGTATAAATCCTCACTCTCCCTGCTAGCTGTGTGGCCTTGAGCAAGTTCCTTAACCTCTCTGTGCCACACAAAGAGCATAATGTCAATGTAGATATAGGACCATCCTTCCTGAAGGAACAGTAGTATTAGATGACCCCTTAAAATCTCTTCTGGATCAATCATTTTAGCAATGGTCTCCCTTTCCTATAGCCACAAGGATGATTCTCCCCAGAGGAGTCTCTGCTCCCCAATTCCAGCGTCAGACCCAAAGAAGACAGGACCACTCTGCTTCTAAGTAGTCACAAAGCTCACAGGTCAGGGAAGGAAAGTACAGAGAATGCCCAGCACCTGTACTCGCCTTGATCTCCCCTATACTCCCTCCCCTAGGCAGGCCAGAACACAGCTGCATAGCTCACTGGTCACGGTGCACTACCACCAGCCTGGATTTCCAGCCCTGCCCTGAAAGCACAGGGCCAGCATCTTCTGTGTCCATCAGTCACTGTCCCTGTGCAGCCTGGAAGGGACCTTCCTAGAAAGGCAAAGAGGGCTCACTGGGGTCCTGAGAAGCCACTGTGTGCTGCTAGGCCTGATACCTACACAGCCATGCTAGCCACAGGAGGACCTGAAACATTCCTCCACGAGACTCTGGCTCTTCAGAGACAATCACAGCAATGCTTCCCACCAGCCCTTGTCTAGAAATCCAACCTGGTACTCTGCCCAATACAGTTGCTCAATAAATGACATGAATTCATTTCTACCAGGACTCCACATTCTAAGGCACAATAACCTAGGAAGGAACTACCACCAGCCCTGCTTTCTCTCTTCTGTTCCTGCCTTAATTAAATGCTGGCTCTTGGTGACAGGGGCTAAGAGTAAAATACTAAACTAAGATGCACACACAACGTGTGATGACCACATGGGTCCTTTTTAAAAACTGCCACTGACCACCTAACACTTTGGAAATGGAGCTCAAAACTGAGTTGAACTTAGGGGTTGCAGCAAGAAAATAAACTTACAAAAAAAGAATTCAAAATGGTGGGCTCTGGCCAGGCCTCCCACAGTCAGAAATAAGTAAAGAAACAGACTAAAAATTCCAAAGCTGGATCATTTAAGCTTTTGTCTCTACTGAGTTTCAAGAGGCCAAAACCACACACACACACACATACACGTACACACGCACACACACACACACACGCACGCACGCACATGCACACAGAGGCACACAGAGCTTGGCAGCCCCCGAGTTCCAGAGCTGGTAACACAAGCCACAGAACTGACTGCCAAGACAAGCAACAAAATGAGCCAGGCCCAGTTTCATTGGCCACCATACACTGCATATGGCCCAGGACGCAGCCAAAACAGTGTTCTCACCCTCCTCAAAGGCATAGGAGACCCTCTGTTTTCAAACACACCTCCACAGAGCCTTAATTAAAGGAAAATGGAAAAATAATGTACTTGTTGCTCTCCCCCTGCCTATATAGGTGTGTGTGAGAGAGAGAGAGTGTGTGTGTGTGTATTCATGCACACTTACTTTGCTTTTCTCTTCCTCCCATTTTTGGTTTCAAGCGTAATTCATTCTCATGGAAAAAGCAAAATGCATCCTGCAGCAGAAAAGAATGTAGCTTTCCCTCAGCCCTGGCTCTGACTGCTTCAGTTGAGCTGGGCTGGATGAATACAGAGCAGGCCAGCCTAGAGTCTGTGTTGGTCCCTTCCTTTACAGAGTGGAGCTGGAAAGTAAGAGGGGGCAGTTGGGTGTAGGGGGCTGCAACACAAGTAGCCCCATGACAAGCAAGGCCCAGAGGGCCTGGGGAGGATTCTGCAGGCTGGAAAAGAGGCCACACTTCTGCAAACAAGTGAGAGAAAGGACAGACCCAGGGAGACTGGAAGGTGTTCCCTGGTGGCTGCCTCTAAGATGGCAGTGATGAGTGGGAGGTTCTTATCCAAGTCTTTCCTAGGGGGCATCCTCACCACCATGTCCACATCTTCTTGGAAGTAGCTGCAAGCAATCTAGAAGACAAAACAGAGACCTTCTCACCCAGGCCTGCCAGCAGCCCTTCAAATCACACAGCACCCAGCTCTTCAGGAAGATTCTGGAGCTGCCTGCTCCTCTGAACCAAAGCCAAAAATGGAAGGGGAACAGAAGAGCCTTTGAGAAATCCATCCTCCCAGCTCCAAGCAAGGCAAAACCTCAGTCACCCAGAAGAATAAGAATAGATCTTGCTTCTCTTTCCTGGACCTCGAGTTTCTATAAAATCAAAGCTGTGTGCACACCTGATACCTGGTTAAACTCTCCCCCAGAAACCTGCAAGGGAAGATAAGCCTTCCATCCAGGCTGCAGCCAGATTTGTTGGAAAGGATGAAAGCAAGGGGATGTTTGTTTAAACCCTTGGGGAAGGGAGAGGATCACAGTTCTTTCAGGCTTTAAAGAGCAAGCAGGTACCTAGACACAGTTCAGTCCTTCAGTTTCCCATGCTCCCCAAACTAAGGCCCTAGAAGAGAGAGCCAGGAATCAGCTCCAGATGCGCATACCTACACAGCGCCAGTGCCTTTGAGACACAAACTTGAGCACTCTGGCTGCCATTTGGGAAGGCAGCACAGGGGCAAAGGCCAAGCAATCATGCAACCACAGCTTACCCAAGGGTTCTGTTGATCTCACCTTCCAACAGCCCCTCCAGTCTAAAGCCCCACTGATGGCCCAGGGACCCAAGCAAAGCCTGGCTCTGCCACCCTGGGGTCCAGCCACCTCTTAGGACAGGAACAGAAAGAAGCCTTCTAAACTGGACTGGTTACCTAAGGAAGTCAACCTTCCTCTTTATGTAACCTTGCGTAGAAAATGGGGGGCCCAAAGGGGACCAGGACACTCCAGGCCCCCTGCCAAGACAATCGCGGGCAATGGCCCCAGAGAAGTCCTCTTCTCGGCCTTCCTCAACACCTCCTCCAAGGCCGCCAGGAGTATGCTTCCTCCTCGCGAGGGAGGTGAAGGCGGGGATTGGACTTGCCAGCGGGTCCTTGTCATGCTCCCCTCTCCCCCGCAGCAACCTAAACCTAGTCTTTTATCTTCCACCCTACTCACACGGCCCGGCTCCCGGACAGTTCTCCCAGCTCACTCTGCCTTTCCCGGCACCTCTCCGCAGGCGCACGGGGGAGAAAAGGCGGAGGGGGAGGAGAGAGCGCCCCGGTGCCCGAGGGACAGACAGAACCTCCCGTCCCAGGCCGGGGAGCCGATGTTCAGGATCCTGGGGCTGCAGGAGTCGCCCGGCGAGCGGGACAAGATTACGCGCAGGGGTGGCCGCCCAGGTGCCCCGCAAGCCCCGCCCGGCCCGGCCCGCGCCCCAGCACCCACCGTGCAGAAGCCGCGCGCGGAGGCGGCGCGCCTGGGACCCGGGCTCCACTGCGGGCGCCGTGCCCGCCGCGTGCCACTGCCGCCGGTGCCCAGGCCCGGCCCGGCCCGGGAGCCGCCGCGGCGCCAGCCCTGCCGCCCCTGCAGCGGCCGCCGAGCGTCCCTCCCGCGGGCTGAGGCGGGCGGCGGGCGGGTTGCATCAGCCCCGGCTATATAGCGGCCTGGGCGGCGGGGAGGGGTCGGGAATGCGGAACCGGCGGGGCTGCCAGCTCCAGACGTCAGAGGGGACGAAAAGGAAGGGAGGGAGGGGACAGGGAGGAGGGGCAGGAGCCCGCGCTCACACCCACTGACCTGCGCCGCCCCCGCCGCCTCCGGAGCGCTCCTCCGCCTTCGGGGCGGGCCGGGGCCCCGGAGCGAGGACCCGGACTCCACAGCGGCTCCCGGCGCTGCCAGCGCGAGACGCCGGAGCGCGCGAGGAAGCAGGACGCTGCGGGCGGTTATGTAAGAGCATCCCGCGCGCTCCAATGCCCCGAGACGGCGCGGGGAAGGCGGCAGGGTGACTAGTCGAGAGACCCTTGGAGCAGCAGCGCTTGCGTTGAACCATCTTCCTCGTCCGGGGCGCTTTCTCCCAAACCGAGGCAGAAAAGTTCATCACGTTTGCATCCGTGCACCTTTGAGGAGGTAACCTCGCAAGCCTGTGAAAGAAAGATGGGCAGAGGATCAAGACCCGCAGGGTTGTCTCTCCGGCCACCACAGCTCCCTTCTCTGGGGGTGCTGCCTACTTTCTGTCTGTGGCTGGCCCAGGTTCACCCAGAGCTCTGCCTTCCTCTAGCAGGCAGGCTTATCTGTCATGGCCAGCTCCACTACCACCTCCTGTCCTCCTAAACAGGGAGATGGAAAAGGAGACTCCAGGGGGCATGTGACAGTGTCTTCCATGGGTCCTCAAGCACAAAAGTGGCACCTGCCTCTGTGGTACCTCCTTACACCCCACACTCAGCCTCTGCCTATGCCAGATAGGAGCATGGTGCTACCCCTTAACGACCTTTAGCCTCCTCAGAGTGAGAGCAGGTCATCAGCCACAGCAAAAAAGGAAGTGAAAGAAAAAGTTCATGCTTCCTTGGAGTGCAGATCACTCAGAATGAGAGAAACAAGACACCCCACAAGCCCCACATACGTGTCCTGAATATGCATCTCCCTGTTCCCCAACGCTGAATTCTTTTTTTTAATGCACACCAAGACCATGTTCTGATGACACTGCCTGTCCATTTTTAGCATCACTCTCAGCATTGTCACTCACAACACTGGTGTAAGAAAGAAGAAAGGCTTCACACACACACACACACACACACACACACAACATGTACTCAGTTGAGTAGAAATGTGATCATCTCATGGAAGAGCATGGCTCCCGGCCCTAGAAAGGCAACTGTACTTTTGCTACAGCACAAATATCAAAGCTGGGTTCTATGAAACTGCTTTGTGATGTTTCTCCCACTAGACCAGGCTCTAAACATTTATAAGGAAGAAAACACTAAACAGGGGCAATGTTACTTTATACTGGGACTTTGAAGAAATGAAACCGATCTACATATAGGGACTAATAATTAATGTGTGTGGTTAGAGCTGGTCCTCTCCAGGGCCTGGTTTGGATATCAGCTAAGACCCTGGGAGTCCTACTGGGCCTTTGCTTTTCCCTAACTTAAATAGGCTTACAGGGACACCAAGGGGTGGCTGGAAGCTTTTAGCCCCTTCCCTCACCCTGTACTATCCATGAGGTCTCTCCTGTTATTTGATATGAAAGTTCTTCCATTTTATATGGGATGTTCTGCAAACCCAGCACAGGATCTCCCTCCCAGCCTCACTGCCCCTCCCAGGCCCTACTGTAGGCACTGCCTCTGAGAGTGGTTGCAGGGAAAAGCCACGCTATCTTCTCTATGTAGAACATGGCCTGCTTTTCTCTCTCTCTCTCTTTTTTTTTTTTTTTTGTTGTTGTTTGTTTGTTTGTTTGTTTGCTTGGGGGATATCAGGGATTGAACTCAGGATCATGCATTTGTCAGGTAGGCACTTTGCCCTTGAGCTATCTCCGTTGGCCTGCTTTTCTCGACATGGCAAGGATCCACCTCTGGCACTTTAACTTCGTTTCCTGTCCCTGGCAACCAAAAAGGTCCTGATTAAGACACCTATCCCTAGGGATCAATGGGCTGACTCAGATATTGTTATATTTCCCATGTGAAGTTAATGAAAGTAGGAATTTCATGGATCTACTGGAAAGAGAAGCAGCCAGAAGCTGAACCAGAAATGTCCACAAGTTACCACATGAAAAGGGTCTGCTGAGAATAAAGTTAATGTAAGAAGTGCGGGGGGGAGACAGGTGGATGGATGGAGGGCCAGTGATGTAGTGTGAATCTAGCCACACCACCCAGTGTCATTAACTCTGGAATTTTTGATTAAAGGAATCACTGAATTCACCTAATTTGAGTCAGCTTAAGATTTCTATGGGGCCGGAGAGATGGTTCAGTGGAATAAGCACTTCCCTGGCAAGCACAAGGGCCTGGG